>JAECXS010000162.1:2540000-2592500 GCA_018153105.1 Drosophila rufa | reverse complement strand
CGGGCCGCCCTGAAATATGTTTTCTAAATTATGTAGTACTGCTACTTGGTGATGGGACGAGTCATCTCTTCGGTGGACGACTCAGCAGGAGGTTTTTTGGCCTATGCGACCCAGTTTTGGCTAGGACGAGACGCGCTGCACCACTGCTTCGAGCGGTGAAACTGGGTCTTCTTCCTGCGTTGTCAATGCGGTGGTCTTTACTTCTTCTTTGCCATATTTTTTTGAAATAGAAGAACAGTATTTGGTAGAGCTCAACTTTACCGCAAGTTTCTCTGGATCTTGCAGCCATGATGGATGGCATGCTCCGCATGGCGCAGTCAGCGGGATTTTCTTTCCCCTGGCTGTCGAACATCTTTTGAATGGTAAAAACAGTCCAAACATAATCGCTGGCCAAAAAAATATCCACTGGCGCTAACGATTGATAGTCGGTATCCTTGAGATCGAATATCTGAAGAGCTATGGCGTCGATGTCGTGTCTTGCCAATGTAGACATGATTTGCTGAGTACGTGAGCTCGTACCTGCATTGTGTGCTCTGAGATTCTTGACTGTATGTCCAGTGTGCTACAGCCTCTAGTAGTATCCGCCTTTATCGATGAAATTCCCGACACCAGAATACGTGACGGCAAACGTGCCAAGCCAAGTGCCTGTATGCACCGTTCCGAGATGTATGACAGTTCTGAACCACTGTCCAAAATCACCCGGCAGGTAGTGTCCGATCAGTTTTCGTTTCCATCGAACACTAGAGCTGTTGGCAATGCGCTTTTACGAAGCCCCTGTGGCTGTCAAGCAGTGGCTGATCCGTTGTAAGAGGCTCAGCTCTTGGAGTGACTTTTGCAGGTTCGATGTGGCTAATGGTTACTTTTGAATCTTCGAGAGCGCTGGGGATGTGCTGCTCATCGTTTCTTGGCTGCGTCCTGGTTGCAGCAGCTTGCCAAGTAGAATGTTCTGTATTTCATTTTAATTTTCATGTATTCATATCCTAACGCTACAAGTAAAGATTTTTTATTTATTGCGTTAGTTAAAACGATTTTGGAAAATTTTTGAGATAAAATAAATAAGTAATTTAAATATTACTTAAATAATAACAAATTAAAGTTTAGGTTGAGAAAAAATTTAAAATACATTAAATAATTCGCATTAATATAACATTAAAATAAGTTGCAACTATCTTTAAGATTACAAAAATTCTTTGATTTTAGAAATAAACTGAGACCCGCTTCTGATGGTTTTAAGAGCATGGGGTAGATTGTTCCATAGGCGAATAGCGTTAATAAAAAATTGCCTTCTTGAGCATAAGCTTTTATATTTGGGTATAACAAAGTTTTGTGTTCTTGGCGATTAAGCAGGAAGAAGTTTTTGAAACAAGTAAGAAGGGTGCACACAATCTTTTGAAAATCAATTAGGGTTTTAAAGTCGATCCACTGACTAAGGCTAAGGTCAAGAATATTGTTGACTAGATGAGAAGTATTGTCAGTACGACGGAGATTAAACACGTAATGGACAACTGAATTATAAGCAATAGTTCGTTTTTGCATATGCCCAAAAATCTCAGCTCCGTAAAAAATAGTAGGGATCAGAATTGTTCTTGCGACTAGCATTCGAAGCTGAGTTGGCAAGAACGACTGAGAAGTTGAAAGCTGTCTCAGAAGCCCATACATTCGCCCGGCTGCTTTGGATATACATATGTTTGCTCCATGTTAACGTGTTACTAACGGTGATACCCAGGTTACCAACAGATTCCACATAATTCATTGGGTTATTGCCAATTAATAAATTTTGCAGCTGAGTAGTATCGAGGGTTTTTTTTTTATATGACTATACACTTGCTCTTTTTAGGGTTTAGACATAGTCTATTTTCAATTGCCCAGTTATTAATTTTGAGGAGTAAGGTATTACGTAGAGGTTTACAGACATAGAACTGCACATCATCAGCGTATAAATGGAAATTAATAGGGGACAGAGCATTTGGTAAGTCATTTACATAGAGAGAAAGCAATAACGGCCCTAACACAGATCTTTTCGGAACCCCTCTAGTCACCGAAATAAAGCGAGAAGTAGCGACTCATACAACTATGCTTATTGTCTACCTGTTAGATACGACCTCAAGAGCATGACTGCAGAGTCCGAAAAATTGAAAAGATTTTTTAGTATAGTGCATAGAATTCTGTGGTGTGCCTTACTGTGATCAAGTAGAAAAGGTAATCAAAATTGTTATCTAGTCTTGATCTGATATGTTCAACTACATGGAATTGTTGTCTATAAAAGGTTGAATCCGTGCCGCCAGTATGTTTTCAAAAATGTTTGACAAAAAAGGAAGTATGGATATGGGTCTGAACTCAGTTTGACTTTTTGGTATTGGGACAATTTTTGCGAACTTCCATGTACGGAAGAAAATGTGGATGTGGTCATTTCTGTGTCCATAAAATGTGTAATATAATATAAATATAAATAATATATAATATAAAACTAAACAGTCTCGTAAGGCATTCAGGTACTGGTTACATGTAGCTTCAGTTACATCGATTTGCACAAACGTTCTGTTCAGATCGTTGACGTCCACTTGGTGTTGGGTCGACTGCTTGCTTTTACCAATTGCTACATTTTTAAGTTCACGCCAGGTTTGTTTTATGGGAAGGTTTTGGAATTTAGACCAGGAGTCGGCAGCGTCGTATACACTGTGAATAGGAAAAATGTTCAGGCAGCACAGTCGTCACATATACGTTGTAAGTTCTTCGTGTTTGTTCGGGATTCTGTTAGGCTGTCGCACTGTGGCTCGTTTTCTCAAAACACGTTACAAAATTAATAACTACCAATCTACTTAATTTTTTTTGTATAATAATTTACAGATCTTCAAAAAAATTTAAGTAGTACTTTTTTTAGGTTACGCCCACCGAAAGAGGCGGAATTTATTCGGCAAACTAAAACTTTTGATTTTTTACTATAAAAATACTTTTTCATTGGAATCAATGAACTTAAAAATTCAAAATGATTAAACATATTTTTTATACGCACCGGAGTTGACTTAAAGCTATAATTTTTGCTGCCTTGCCGTTTTCAATACTGGTTGACTACAAATTGCAAGTTTGGTAGCATGGTTTGATATGAACAATTATCAAAATCTCGAAATGCGCACAATTGTAGCAATGGTTTTTTTTTGGTTTGTTAGCTGAATATCTCCACTAATTTTTAGTATTATCTAGAGCTCGACGAAATTTGGCATTTTTTTTTTTTTCCACTAAAAATTCAAATAGGAAATTTTTTTTTTTTTTTTTAAATCTAAATAAAATAGAAGTACAAAAAAAAATCCATTTTCTTTTTAATTCATGTTTAAAATTGATTCCTTAAAGCAGAAAAATATTTCTTTTTTCTTTGAGCTTAACTACTTTTTTAGAAAAATTAATTTTAATCTGTCGATATAGCGAGTTTTTTACCTTTTTGCAACTACAGAAAAATTGTCAAACTTTGAGTAGCGATTATAAATACTAAACAAAATTTGTAAATTATAAAATTTTGGTTTTGAATAGCTTTATCAATTCCTAATTGAATGGTATCAAAAGATTTGCTAAATTCAACAACGCGAAATCCGACTTTTGCAACGAGTTTTCGTAAAATGAGCCACAGTGTGTCGTAGCAAACTTCGAAGCTATGTAAAAACGAGAAAGAAAGCTAACTTCCGTAAACCGAAGTTGGTATACCCTTGCAGTCTGCAATTGGATCATTGAAAATCGAACCATTTTAGTAATGTTGGAAAAATATAGAATTTTGTAAATTTTACATCTTACATGTAGAATTTTAAATTTTCATATAAATCAACCGATCGCTTCTATGGCAGCTATATGATATAGTGGTCCGATCTTAATGAAATTGAAACCGTAATTCTAGAAGCATAAAAAACTGCTATATCTCAAAATTTATAGAAATACGTTGAAAAACAGAGAAGTTAAAATTTTGTTTACATTAATTTCGCCATCATTCCTAGGCAGCTATAGGATATAGTAATCCGATTTCAGTCGTTCCGACATATATACTGCGTGCTAAAGAAATAAGACTATGCTGAAAATTTCAGCCCGATAGCTCAAAAACTGAGAGACTAGTTCGCGTAGAAACCGACAGACGGACAGACGGACAGACAGACAGACGTGGCTAGATCGCCTCGACTGGTGATGCTGATCAAGAATATACATACTTTATGGGGTCGGAGATGCCTCCTTCACTGCGTTGCAAACATCTGGTCAGAATTATAATGCCCTCTGCAAGGGTATAAAAAGAGTTTAACATTGAGCATTGAAAATATGGAAGGCGAGGCGCAATGCTTGATTTGCCCACATATAGCAAGTCGATGCGCAATATTTTTATTGAAAGGCATTTCAATTCCAAACATTTTCACTATAACCAACTGTTGGGCACTGAGAGATTTTCAAAATTATTGGAATTGAAAGCCACATTTTTTCTGATATATGTTGCATCCACAATTAACAAATCGCATCCTCATATGTACAAAAACATGCCAGCTCCTATATTGAAGGCGTCATATACCGTGTCTCTTGCCTTAGCCAGACAATGTCGCCCCTTTAGAGACGGAGAGTTCTTCAAAAAATTAATGTTAAATGTTTTACAAGAAATGGATGCTGAGCAAAGAGGCATATTACATAATTACGAAAACATCGCTTTATCGGCCCGTACGCTAGACGAAAGCACAGATATTAATAGTATTTGCCAGCTTATCATTTGCGTAAAAACAGTGGATAAAAATCAAGTCTGTTATGAAGAATTGTTTGATTTAATATCTCTTCATGGTCACGTAACAGGGCAAATATTGTTTGACCAACTTTTGCCGAAAGTGTTGTGCTTCGTAGACTCCAACAAATTAAGCGCAGTATGTACCGATGGAGCAGCCGTCATGACAGGGAAAAACAACGGCCTTGTGGGGATTCTTAAACAGAATGGAATTCATTGCCCCGCTTTCCATTGTCTGATCCACCAAGAAGCCCTTTTTGCCAAAGAACTTAAAATTATTAATGTTATGAAAATATCGGTACAAATAATAAACAAAATAAGAGGTGGACATAATGCTTTGACCGATAGGAAGTTTAAAGAATTTCTTAACAGCTTGGATGCTGAATATGGAGATCTTTTAATGTACACAGAAGTTCGGTGGTTAAGTAGGGGAAAATGCTTGAAACGGCTTTTTAATTTACGAAATGAAGTCACATTTTTTTTAAAAACAATTAATTGATTTTGCCTTTTTTTGTGATATAACTGAAATGTTAAATGAACTAAATCTTTCCTTACAAGGTAAAAACCAAAAAATTTTCGACCTTATTAGAGCAATATCCAATTTTAATGGAAAACTTGTTTTGTTAACTACTAGCCTTATAAATAATAATTTTGTCGACTTAAAAAAAACACCGCTAATATTTTCCGAGTTAGAAGTCAAAAGTTTCCATAAAATTCAAGTCTTTGCGAATTAGTCAAGAAGTTGGTCAAACATTTCAGAGAGAGGTTTCCTGATTTTAAAATTATTTCACACGCAATCGAGCTGCATGATTTTCCATTTACCGTAGAGCTAGCAGATCTAGAAACCTCATTACGCGAAGAGCTTGTTCAATTACGGAGTGATCCTATCGGTCCTTTGGAAACTGGGCAACATTTTTGGGTGGTGATTAATGACGAAAAATATCCGCGCCTCAAAAGAGAAATTTATAGGCTGTACTCAATCTTTGGTACGACATATACCTGCGAGGTGGCATTTTAGCTTAGAAATTAAATAAATGATACACACCTAACAGATCTCATGCGTAGCAAGAAATTCAGGGGACCACTAGATTTGGACTCAGTAATACAGATGTTACACTAATTTAATTTTAGTTTTTTGCGCAAAATATCTTACCGTCCGTCCGTCAGTTTGTCTCTCTTTCCGTTTCTCTATCCGTTTGTCTGTCTGTTTCTATGTCCGTCAGTCTGTCCGTTGCATATTCACAATTGCTCGGCTTTCGCAGCAGTAGAGAAGGAAATAGTTCGGGTCTGTTACTATCATTCGGGTCGGTTAGCTTCGCATACATACGCACTTAAAAACTGTGAGTGTATGGGTGCCGACCCCTCATTTAGACCCATAAAAGTCACACTTTGCAGATCTGATCATCTGCCGAACATTATCACGCACCCTAGCGTATTGAAATCTAAAAAATTTAGTTTCATATCGCTTCCACTTATTTTTTAGCTATGTTTCTTTTAATGTTTTTGGTAAACCAAGGTGGGATAGTGTTTTGCGCCGATAGGAAAAGTATGCGTACCTTATTTTTGGAAGGTCTTTGCAGAAACAGGATACATTTTTATGTGCAATTTTTATTTTAGTAATATTTTTTAACTGTTATTTTTGATTTGTATTAAAAAAGTTTAAAATAATTCTTATTATTCAATTTTTATATAAAATTTGAATCATAACTTTTATTTGTAATTTTTATTTTGAAAAATCGAAAATAACTGTTAATTTTCAATTTTTATTTTACAATTTTTATGTATTGCTCAGGGATCGTAACAGTTATAACTTTTAACATAAAAATTGTAAAATAACAATTATTTTTTTATTAAAAAAATAATTGCAAATTAACTGTTATTTTTGATTTTTATTTAAAAAGTTAAAAATAATTATTATTTTTCAATTTTTATATAAAAGTTGAATCATAACTGTTATTTGTAATTTTCAAAATAAAAATTACAAATAACAATTATTTCCAATTTTTATTTTAAAAATTGGTGATAACAGTTATTTATAAATTTTTATTTTAAAAATTGAAAATAAAAACTGAATTGCTATAACTTTTGAACGGCGCGGTATATTTGAAAGATCGAAAGATATCTTCAATCTAGGTCTCAATACCTTTCGTTTGATTTATGTATTATAATGTACCATATGACATATACATAAATATGTACATAAATGCTTATCATATTCGAATGTTCGTTGCCCAAAAAGTAGCGCCTTTTCTCATTTTGCGTTGCTAAAATCGTAACTTTTGAACCAAATAAGATATTCAAATAATTTAAACGGCATTTTACAGGTAAATGTTGTAAAATTTGTATATGTATTGGACAATATGCCACGCCCACCCATTCGCCTTTTTATAGGGTATCAAAGTGAAAAAATCTATTTTATTCAATGAAAACAATTTTTTAAAAACATTTTTTATTTAATTTTTTATCTTTATTTTTATGTATTTGCTTAAATAAAAATAATTTGAAAACTTAAAAAACAATATTTAACATTTAAAAAAAAATTTTTTTTTCTATAATTTTGGCTATTTTTTACTAACAAACGGGCCTATATTAGGCGAATTTCTAATAGTTTAAGCATTTCTGGACCATAATTACTTGATTCTATATCTTTTCGCGACTTTACATGCCGCAGAGATGCAATAAACGGGTCAGATGATGCAGCTAACATATTGAAGAGGTCCTCATTTTGCCTAAGTCTGGATAACTTGTAAGTGTTGCAGTATCTTCTTATAGAATTTATTTAGCGATTCTTGAGCTTCTTCTGAAAGTTCTCCAATTGGCAAAGACTGATATTCAATTATATCTTTACCATGTTCTAGAATTTTGTGGACTGTTGGAGTCAATTTCTTATGAGGATACTTCTCAGCCAAAAGCGAAGCTGTGATGGAAGCATATTCCCCATATTTCACCGAATCAATTTTCTCCTTGCAATTGAGTACATTCAAGGTCGCACCCAATCTTTGAATGATTTCCTCGTCAATTCCAGTGATTTCTGCCGCAACAATGCAATTTTCGAAAAATCTCCGAGAAGTATTTCCATCGTTTGAGTTTCCATATCCGGGTTTCGGGCAGTCCACTTTGAGTACAAGTTGCTTTGAAAACGCTTCCTGTATTCGATATTTCCTAAATTGTTCCTTTTCCTTCTTTGTCGAATTGTTATTATCCCAGTCTTCGTTGTCTTGTGGAAGGGTATACGCCAATTTCAACAAAAATTCCATACACCTTATCCGAGCGTGTAAAGGTGAGATTCCGTAGTTGTAGTTTGCCTCCTTGGTTGTAGAATCATCCAAACTTCCGAAATTCTTTTGAATTGTTTTGCAAATTGGACATGTTAAAGTCGATTTGGTATTGGTTAATTCATTCACTATTTTTCCATCGACCATGGTCAAGTGAAACTCGAAGCTGCATTCAACATGTTTTCCTTCCCTGATCTCCAGAATGATGGGTCTAATAGCATCTATTTCTCTTTGAATATTTTGCACTGTTGTATTGATGAGTTCCGGTGATTCTCTTGCGAATTGAAACATTATTGGACGGCAATAATGAACTGATGAAGGCCTATTGTTTCTCCAATGTAAAGATTCCTCTGATTGAAGCCGCAAAGGAACCACTGATGGCATGAACAAATTCCCGTCTGATACTGATTCATCATCTGTCCTTATTGTTTGTTTATAAATGCTTTGTCCAGATGATCCATCGCAGCCCCATTTACTGACCAATTCCACCTTCTCTGGTAAATTGTCCAACACATTATCCGGAAGACTCTTCAATAAACGTTGAGCCGTGTGATTCATCAGATCCTGCACAGTAGCTTTCACAGAGACTTCAGTAATCTGTGTATTAATTGGTCTTGACATTTTTTTGCCTCCGTAATCCGTTTATATCCAGATAATATATCCGCCCCATGTTGCATTAAACACGTTCGTAATATTTCATATTTCTCCTTGGATAATTGTAAGTCCATAAATAAGGCCAAGGCTTCTTCGTCAGTTAGTTCCCTTATGCTAGCGTTTAATGGAGTGGGAATGCTTTTCCGAATCCTTTTGAGCCGACAAGGGCTTGCTATAGCAACCGATTTGGTTATGGATGATTTAGTCAGTTGATGATCCTTTATATATTTAGTAGCCAATGCTTCCGACAAATTTCCAGTGGTCAAGATGTTGGTCACCTCAGAAAGCTTCTTTCTTCTTGTGAAATCCGAGCAATCCTGTATTGCTTTCGATGGTCTTCCTTTACCGGTAGATGTGCTGGGTTCATCATCATGATCTTCTTCCGTGGCTTGCAAGTTGAGATCCCCCAGAAGCCAGTCCTCATATTTGGCTAAAAAACGTGAATGGCTTCGATACACTTCTCCCCACTTTTTCCTGAAGTTCTTGTACAGTAAGCGAATGTTGTTTTCCACTCCATAGTTGTTTCTTAAATCTCCAAACCAAAGTTCAAGCTCTCTAAAACAGTCTTCTTCGAAATCACCATAGGTTGGGGCGTTCCGAAAGATTTCGAACAGTTTTCCGCGATTGATCTTTGCCATTCTGTCTTGTCAACTTTCACTGATAGACTGCTGGGCATATTAAAATTGCGCAATATATAGTCCGATTTATTACCTGTTAGGTACCCTTTGGGTTTTGGGTCAATTAAAGAGTTAAACCAGACACCTGTTATACCTATGATTTTTTGTAAATATGCCCTAAATTCATGTTATGCAGTTTTTAGGTAAGGTATTGCCTACCTGGGATAACCCACAACTATTTTGTCAGCTACAAAAGTGATTTCAGCGTCTACCTGTTTTCTTTAAAAAGTAATTAATTGTTTCCTTTGGAAGTATAATTTAGCTACTAACAGGTATAAATATAAAAAACACAAAATTTCATAAACACCTATTTTATAGGTACGTTTTGTTATACAAAACAAACAAACACTACTAGTGCCCTAGAAAATCAACACGGGCAAGATTGCACAAAAATGTGGCTCGACCAGATGACACCGCCCAAACTCGCCAAATTGGGCCATGCAATCACCTGCAACACAACACTGCCGATTTTGCTGAACTAGCAAACATTAGAACAAAGACGACCCAAATATAACTCCAGCCAATAGGCGAAAAGAGGGGAATGGATGACACTAGGTGAGAACACTTTTGTGTTCCATTCCGGAGATTCCTAGGCAATACTTGGCACAGTCTTTGGATATAAAAGACCCCAATATAGCCGTACTGGGGAGAGTCGAAGTCAGAGCTAAGGACGGGAAGTCTGTTCGGAAAGACTCGAAATCCCCCAAGACCAAAGCGAATGCGTACAAAGCTCATAAGTTTAAAAGTCGGATAGCTTTTCGCGACCGCGGAAAATGTGCGATGCAGTCAGTTACAACATACCGTCGAACAGTGCCGCGTACCATGTGAATCCTAATGGACCTATTTTAACATTACTACGAGTAAAGCAATCTCCCGCATCCAAAAGTGAATCCTGAAGCACATTCAACATTTTGCAATAAACTGTGCAACTACCCGTATCGCTATGCTTGGTGATCCTGTGAGGAGTTGTATTTAAACTCCCCACAATGCAGTGTGCAGTGGATGCACACTGCCGAGGGCAGCAGCCGCTTGGCAACCAAGCGGGGCGAGGGTACGGGGGGGGGAGGATGAGAACTGCCTAGCAACAGGCAGTGCCGATGCAGGTGTCCACCACAAAGGAGACGCCGCTAATATAGCGGGACTCTGGTGGACGTTGGACCCGGTGGCGTGATCGGCGGCCGTGGACTTTGGCCGCCAAGGAGGAGACGCCGATAAATAAAGGGACATGGGCCGGACTTTGGACCCAGTCACGCGATTTGCGCCGGACTTTGGACCGGGTCGCGTGACCGATGCGTGCAGGAGTAACGGGACTGGCAGAGCCTATAAAAGGCCGAGGACGCAGGCGCACGTCAACTAGTACGAGTGCGAGAATCCGAGCGAGTGCGTCAACGGAGCCAGTCAAAGTTAAACCAGAGGCCGCGAGAGATCAAGAAGCAAAGTCAAGGAGTTCGGAGCTTGGAGTGGCAAGCCTTCCGAACAGAGACTTCAACACTGAGATCCAACGCGTGGAAGGACGACAACAATCAAGGAACAGCGAGGTCCAGGGGCAAGGACCAATCGGAGGAAGTAACGGTCGAGCGAAATCAAGTTGTGGGAGTTGCGCGCGTGGCTAGGCTTTGCCGGGCGATACACCGTGTCGACGAGATCCCAGACCAGGGCGCAGAGCGGGCGATAAGGGTGGCTACGCTTTGCCGGGCGATACATCCTGCTAGCTCGGTGCCTGAGGCGCAGAGTGGGCGATAAGGGTGGCTAGGCTTTGCCGGGCGATACATCCTGCTAGCTCTGTGCTGGAAGCTGCAAAGCGGGCGTTCGGAGTGGCTAGGCTTCGGCTGGGCGATACACTCTGCCAGCTTTGCAGTGAGGTCGCGAAGTGGGCGTTCGGGGTGGCTAGGCTCCGGCTGGGCGATACACCCTGCTAGCTTCGGCAGCGAGATAACCGAGAGACGGGCCAGAAAGGAGTGCAGCCGCACCCGGAAGGAGCAGACGCAGCAAAAATTATATCAGAAATATCCGATTAAAGTGCAATAAACACCTGAAGATTAACTTAACCCGAAGCGTTCTCTCTGGGCGGGCATCACGTTTAATATAAATTTGGTGGGACGAGCCCACGATCTCGACTGAGCTAGCCGCACGTAATCGTTGCGAGCCAAACCCAGGAAATCAGCTCGTTACATCTGGCGCCCAAAAACGTGATTGTCCAAACAAAGAGAAAAACAACAAGAACGCAAGATGGGGAAAAGTTGGATAAAGAACATAAAAAAGGAAGAGTACGATGGCGTGGCAAAGACGCTGGGCATCCAGCTCATCGGCTCGGTCGACGCCATGAGGAAAACCTTATCAGAATTCGTAGATGAACACGGAACAGACCCAGAGGTGGCTGTAACGTTGGCTAAGCTGGAGGAAAGATTCAGCAAGATCCCAAGCATAAAAATACAGCTAGCAGACCCAGAAGCCCTAATAGCAAGCCTAGATGTCACAAGCATGCAGGACACAAGCAGAAGCAGGGAGTCGAGCAGTGATAGACGCCCGGAGGAGAAAACGAAAAAGCCAGACTACGCGAAGGTCGCAAAACAAGTGCGCGAGTGGAGCTTCAAGTATGACGGAAACGACAAGCCTCTGGAGTTCCTGGAGCAAGTGGAATGGTATGTCGCAACATACGGCCTCGACCTCAACCTGATCCCCAGAGCGATGCCAGAACTCCTACAAGGCAAGGCGTTGAAGTGGTTCATAGCCAACAACAAGTTATGGCAAAGCTGGGGGAGTTCATCTACGACTTCCAAAACTTCTTCTTGCCGAGAGGTTACATGGAGAAGCTGGCTGACCAGGTAAAGCAGCGCAAACAGAAATACGGCGAGAGATTTAAAGACTACATGGTGGAAATTCAAACCCTAATGCGGCCACTGCGAATGTCCAGAAGGGAGTCACTGGCACGAATCCTAGAAAACAGCACGCCAGCACTCCGCATATTTATGCGCCCGTACGAGTGCAAAAACCTCGATGCCGCAATGGCACTGGCCGACGAATTCGAAGAGCTCGACCAGCAGCGGGAAGAATTCGAGAGGGAAAACGCTGCCCACAATGCCAGGTCCCATCCACAACAAAGGACAGAGCAGAGTGCGGTATGCAGAAGATGCCAGGACGAGGAGGATCACCCAGGTGGAAACGCGCAGCACAATCGGAGACCAGCGGTGCCCCAAAGGGAATTCGTGCAAAACCCAGCACAAGCATGCCGGAGGTGCGGAGGGCAAGAACACTGGGCGAGAGAATGCCGGAATCAGCGGATCGTGTTCTGCTGGATATGCGGGAGGGTCGGAAGAAGGACGGTAGAATGCTGCCAACCGTCGGGAAACGCTCAGCGATCCCAGCCTGTGAGAGGCCAGCAGGGATCGCAAGGCTCCGCCTCGCAAAACTAATGGGGAACCTAACAGCCGAGGAGACACAACTGACCGCAACGGTGCTGATAGGCGGAATCCAAGTCAGAGCAACGGTGGACACAGGAGCCACAGCCAGCTTCATAAGCGAGACGTTGGCGGTCACTCTACAACGAGCTGGAACAAGGAAGCCCATTAAGCGACAAGTGCATATGGCAGACGGAAGCCGAGTCCAGATCAACGAGCAGATGGCAGTGCAGATCGGACTCGGAACAGAAACGGTGACAATACAACTGCTAATACTCCCAGGAATAATCGACGCGCTGGTTTTGGGTTGGAACTTTCTCACCAACATCGGCGCAGAAGTGAAGTGCGCAGGACACAAGGTGGCGATTCCAGCGAGGAGACGGAACAATGGATGGCTAGAAGAGAGATTGTTCGTCGCCGTCGTCGAAAGGCCTCAGCAAGCCAGCGAAAGAGAGGAGGAATTCCTGGAGGCAGAGTTGGCCGAATTCAGGCAGATGAAAGGACCGTCAAACGTAGCCGTACACAGCATCACAATGAAGGACGACAAACCGATCAAGCAGAGGTACTATCCGAAGAATCCGAAAGTACAAGGAGAAATCAATGCTAAGTTGGATGAGTTGCTGCAAATGGGATGCATCGAGCATTCGAAAAGTCCGTATAGCTCCCCCATAGTAATGGTGAGAAAGAAGACTGGCAAGTGGAGATTATTCGTTGATTTTAGGCAGATCAATGCAAAGTCAATAAAGGACGCATATCCCATGCCACGGATAAATTTCATCTTGGACCAACTAAGGGAAGCACGATACATCAGCAGCCCGGATCTCAGCTTTTACAGTGCCGGGCAAAGGTCTGTTTCAATGGAAAGTGATGCCTTTTGGACTACATTCGGCGTCTGCCACATTCCAACGAGCACTGGACAAAGTGATAGGGCCCGAAATGTCGCCACATGCATTTGCGTATCAAGATGATATCGTGGTGATAGGAAAAACGAAGGAGGAACACATAAGGAACCTGAAGGAAGTTTTTCGCCGACTGAAGGAGGCAAACTTGCGGATTAACGCGGAAAAGTGCCAGTTTTTCCAAAAGGAACTGCTCTATCTGGGACACCGTATAACAAAACAAGGAATCGGCACGGACCCGGACAAGGTAACAGCAATCGCAGAGCTAAAACCGCCATCAACTGTGAGAGAACTCAGGCAATACCTGGGGGTGGCGTCGTGGTATAGGAGGTTCGTTCCAGATTTCGCAAAAATCGTGATGCCCTTAAACGAACTGCTGCGCAAGGGCACGAAATGGGAATGGTCCCAAAAACACCAAGACGCGTTCGAACAGGTGAAAGCGAAGCTGGTAGCAGACCCAATCCTGGCATGTCCAGATTTCGGAGAAATGTTCGTGCTACAGACGGATGCTAGCGACTACGGGATAGGAGCAATCCTCACGCAGAACACAAAGGAAGGAGAAAAGGTGATATCCTACTTCAGTAGAACACTGAATGGGGCCGAGAAGAACTACTCGACCACGGAAAAGGAGTGTTTGGCGATAGTGTGGGCCGTACGCAAGCTGCGACCATACCTGGAGGGGTACCATTTTAAAGTAATCACAGACCACATGGCTTTAAAATGGTTAAACAGCATAGAAAGCCCTTCAGGCCGAATAGCGAGATGGGCCTTAGAACTGCAGCAGTATGATTTTGAGATTGCATACAGAAAAGGCCAGCTAAACGTGGTGGCAGACGCTCATCCCGGCAACCACTACCTGAGAGTATCCGCCAAGTGAAGGAGACGACCATATCATCGAGTGAGTCGTGCCCATGGATCACGGAAATGGTAGAGAAAATCCAGAGGAACCCACAGAAGTTTCCCGACTATATGCTGGAGGGATCAATCTTGTACAGGCACATTCCACATCGAGCTGGCAGTGAAGTCGTCGTCGCGTGGAAATTGTGCGTGCCCCAAGGACTAAGGGAGAGCGTACTACGAGAAAACCACTACTCGCCAGCGGCTGGACATGTGGGAACGAGGAAAACGATAGCCAGAATAGCGGCAAGATATTACTGGCCAGGGATGCAGCGGGACACGAGATCGTATGTCAGGAAATGCGAAAGTTGCCTGAAGTACAAGCCGAACCAGCTACAGGCAGCAGGACAAATGCTCACGCAAGTGCCGGAAGAACCCTGGGCTACAGTGTGCGCCGATTTTGTGGGACCGCTGCCGAGATCAAAGCACGGGAACCAGATGCTGCTAGTGCTGATCTACAGGTTCTCCAAATGGACAGAGCTCGTTCCCATGAGGGCAGCCACGGCAGAATCGCTGCGAAAGGCGTTCAGAGAACGAATTATATCAAGATTCGGAGCACCAAAGGTAGTGATAACGGACAACGGGGTACAATTTGCGAGCAGGGCTTTCAATAAATTTCTCAAGGAAATGGGAATCCGCCATCAATATACGGCCCCATACACGCCACAGGAAAATCCTACTGAGAGAGCGAACCGGACGGTTAAAACAATGATTGCCCAATTCGCCGGAGATGACCAGAGGTGCTGGGACGAAAAGTGGCCAGAGATTATGCTAGCCGTTAATACGACCGTATCGGACTCCACCGGGTACTCACCGGCGTTCCTAACGCAAGGACGCGAATCCAGACTGCCTTGTACGACAAGGAGACACTGGGCACGGGACGACAAACAGAGACGCCCGATGAAAATTCTCGAAAGCTGAAGGAAATCTTCGAAATTGTCCGAAGGAACTTGGAAAAGGCGGCGCAGGACCAGGCCAGGTACTACAACCTGAGGAGGAGGCCTTGGAATCCGAGAGTTGGAGACACGGTGTGGGTCAAAGAGCACCATTTGTCGAAGGCCGTGGAAGGATTCGCAGCGAAATTGGCACCCAGGTACGATGGCCCATTCAAGGTGACGGATTTCCAGTCCCCGGTCATTTGCGTCGTACAGCACAACGGCACCAAGAAGGAAAAGCAGGTACACATAAGCCAGTTAAAGCCACAAAGTGTAGACGACGGAGTCGAGGATGTTAAGGCCAGGGCAGAAGGCGCCGACACTAGTGTCAACAACGCGCCACAGAGAGAAGTCGGCAGGGCGGACGAGGACAGTGATGAGGATGTTACCGCAGAGGCAGAGGACTCCAACGGCGGAAGCGACGAAGATCAGGATGGTACCGGCAGGACGAAGGACTCCATCGTCAGTGCCAATCACACACCACTGCGAAGATCCAGAAGAATACGGAAGCGGATCCAATCGAAGGTGGTCTCCCAGGCGGCAATTGGCAAACTCTAAGGGAAAGAGGACTCATTAATAACAACAGGAGAAATAAAGGAACGATACAGCACCTGGACGAAAGGCCACCGAGAGCACCATTCGCATCCGAAGAAAGGGAGGAGACGATACGGAGCACGGCAACGCACAGGAAGGGCAGCATCAGCAACAGCCAGGGGCGAGAGGGGGTGCAGCGCTGCAAGGCCTGTCCTCCAGCTACTGGCGTCCAGCTGGTGTTGTCACTCCAGAGCCGGGGCACCGGCGACGGGAGGAGCTAGGCGTCAGACGGGACGGCGCAGCAAGGCGACCGACACAGCCGCTGTTGTGGCAGCCACAGACGCAGCTGCTATTAGGGTAGCCACGGACGCGAAGGCTGTTATGGCACCCGGGACGCAGCTGCTGTGGTGGAGGCAACGGACGCAGCCGCCGGCACGCTGATTAGGCCGGACTCCGTCGAGCAGCAACAACAACACCTCGTGGAGGCTGCCAGCACGAAACAGGACGGCCATGCAGCCCGACACGCACGAACACAAACACAACGGCAGAAGCGGCGAGCAAGATCCCGTAAGCGCGAAAAGGAATGCCGAGAAGACAAGAAAATGGCCATCGAAAGCCTCTGTACGCCCACACACAAGCACACGACACCGCTAGCCGAGAAAGAGAGAGCGTGGAAGGATCCCGTTAGGACTAGCCGAGAGAGAGAGCGTGGAAGGATCCCGTTACCGGAGGGGTTCCGTTAGGGCGCTCGGATCAGCGAGAACCGAGGTTTCCTCGAAGCGAAAAGCAGCGAAGACGGCCTTTCAAACACGGAACATGGTCGGGACAACAGTCATGAGCGGATCGGTCGCGGCGACAAAGAGGGCAGGGCGGCATCGGTCACAGCCAGCGGCGAAATGGGGACGTCGGGATTCCGATCCCGCTCTCCAGCTGCTGGCGTCCCCGCTGGTGTCGCCTTCGTCCTCACCCGCGACCCGGAGGAGCAGCAGCAGCAGCAGCAGCAGCAGCGGCAGCAGCAGCAGTGACAGCAGCAGCGACCGCGGCGAGATCACCGACGTAGAGCTCCCGGACGAGGAGTGGACGGCCGGGATCTGCGACGGCGAGATAATTACGTTGAAGTCGTCCGACGAGGAGGACGCGGCAGATGGGCCAGACGAGCCGTCACCGACGCCGGCCGAGGAGGGCTCCGACGTGTCTCCGGAAGTGTCCGGAGACGAGGACATAGGCCCGGACGAGGACAGTCGGAGGCGCACGAGGGCGTACCTCATGCGCCAGGCGGCGCTGGAAGGATGGGAGCGGCGGCTCGAGGAGGCCGAGGAGGAGGAAGCCCGGTTATGGGCAACGCCGCCACCGCCTCCGCCGCCGGCACCACCGACATCGACTCCGCCGCCGCCGCCTCCGCCGACATCGACTCCGCCGCCGCCGCCTCCGCCGCCTCCGCCGCCGTCACCGCCGACATCGACTCCGCCGCCACCGCCTCCGCCGCTGAGATTGGTCCCGCCGCCGCCGCCTAGGGTAAGGGCAAAGCCACCACCGCCGACAAGCCAGCTAGGGGCAACGCCGGTGCCGCCAGGTTCCCCGCCGGAGGCGGAAAGGTCCTGCCGCACTGCGCACAGGCGGCGCACAGTGGTGGGGCAGAACGGAGAGCGGTACCACCAGCAGGCGGTCGTCTGGATGTGGCCAGTGTCGCATCTGGACGAGGTGGCTCCGAAGGGCGGATGGATAGAGCTGCCTCCGAAGTGGGAGCAGCTGGCCATGCGGCAGGCGGCGACGCCGAGGCCGGAGGGGCCTGGGACGGCCGAACTGGAGAAGGGGCCATGGATCTGGCCCGCGCCGACCGGAGAACCCGGGCGGAGGGCACTGCAGCGGCAGACCTCATGCCCGGAGGTTGAGTCGACGAAGGAGAGGCCGGTCATGAGGCGCCAGGTCTCTCAGCCTGAACGGGAGCAGTGGACCGTGGTCCAGGAGTCCGAGTGGCCGGCGAGTGTAACTGCGGAGGCGCTCCGGCAGCAGCGGCGGGACCGCAAGGAGCGATGGGCCAAGCTCGTCGTGGTAGGAGGCCACCGGTATCGTATAAAGGTGACCGGTGGGCAGGCGCGAGTCATGAGACAATAGGCTAAGAACACAATAAAAAAACACAACAACAAGCAAACATTGGTTTTCTGGCAGTCGGCGATCGCGGAGGGCTCGCGGGCCAGAGACGGGCGAGAGGAGGCTGCAGTAACAGGCGGCGAGAGAAGAAGGGTCATTGACCTAGAGGAGAGCGACCTGGAAAGACGCTAGATGATAGCGAAAGGCAAGAAAAGGGGATAAAAAAAATTACTCACCAAAGTAATAGAACATGGCGACCAGCGAAAAAATTGGTGATGGGCAGGGCCGAGGATCGGCGGCAGTATTATCGATAGCAGAAATATCGATAGGGATCGCCGGATCTGGTCACACGCCCGGTTGGTATTTTTTCCAGGCCGATCAAGACGGAAAATACCAGATCGGGAAAGGTGTGACCAGGAAGAGTGCGGTATTTAAATACCAGCGCAGAGACGACAATACCGCGGAGGAAGGCGGGAATTTTGAAAGTGAAGTGGACGTACCCAAAGGCCGATTCCCGAATGAAAGCGGCAGTCGTTTTGCGTTTTCGAAGGAAGGGGAAAGTGTGAGGAGTTGTATTTAAACTCCCCACAATGCAGTGTGCAGTGGATGCACACTGCCGAGGGCAGCAGCCGCTTGGCAACCAAGCGGGGCGAGGGTACAGGGGGAGGATGAGGACTGCCTAGCAACAGGCAGTGCCGATGCAGGTGTCCACCACAAAGGAGACGCCGCTAATATAGCGGGACTCTGGTGGACGTTGGACCCGGTGGCGTGATCGGCGGCCGTGGACTTTGGCCGCCAAGGAGGAGACGCCGATAAATAACGGGACATGGGCCGGACTTTGGACCCGGTCATGCGATTTGCGCCGGACTTTGGACCGGGTCGCGTGACCGATGCGTGCAGGAGTAACGGGACTGGCAGAGCCTATAAAAGGCCGAGGACGCAGGCGCACGTCAACTAGTACGAGTGCGAGAATCCGAGCGAGTGCGTCAACGGAGCCAGTCAAAGTTAAACCAGAGGCCGCGAGAGATCAAGAAGCAAAGTCAAGAAGTTCGGAGCTTGGAGTGGCAAGCCTTCCGAACAGAGACTTCAACGCTGAGATCCAACGCGTGGAAGGACGACAACAATCAAGGAACAGCGAGGTCCAGGGGCAAGGACCAATCGGAGGAATTAACGGTCGAGCGAAATCAAGTTGTGGGAGTTGCGCGCGTGGCTAGGCTTTGCCGGGCGATACACCGTGTCGACGAGATCCCAGACCAGGGCGCAGAGCGGGCGATAAGGGTGGCTAGGCTTTGCCGGGCGATACATCCTGCTAGCTCGGTGCCTGAGGCGCAGAGTGGGCGATAAGGGTGGCTAGGCTTTGCCGGGCGATACATCCTGCTAGCTCTGTGCTGGAAGCTGCAAAGCGGGCGGTCGGAGTGGCTAGGCTTCGGCTGGGCGATACACTCTGCTAGCTTTGCAGTGAGGTGCGAAGTGGGCGTTCGGGGTGGCTAGGCTCCGGCTGGGCGATACACCCTGCTAGCTTCGGCAGCGAGATAACCGAGAGACGGGCCAGAAAGGAGTGCAGCCGCACCCGGAAGGAGCAGACGCAGCAAAAATTATATCAGAAATATCCGATTAAAGTGCAATAAACACCTGAAGATTAACTTAACCCGAAGCGTTCTCTCTGGGCGGGCATCACGTTTAATATAAATTTGGTGGGACGAGCCCACGATCTCGACTGAGCTAGCCGCACGTAATCGTTGCGAGCCAAACCCAGGAAATCAGCTCGTTACAATCCTAAACCCTTCAATGACAACCCCAATCTTCAAGGATGTCTCTGATAGCCAAGAGATCGAACAAGTAGTTGAGGAGCATCGACCAACATGAAGGAGCAACCAATTCACCAACAAAGATGACCCTTGTTCAATAACGACATAACAAAAACAATATGACAAGAAACATATAAAAGCAAAGCCGCCACAACAATTTACTGAACGTATAAACTCATTTCTCAACATCAATACACTTCTTATCTTTTTTTTATGTGTTGTTTTTAAATCAATACGAAAAATTTTGTACAATTAGTGAATTTCCCAAAACACAGCACGGTATTATATATATATATGCTTAATTCTGCCTAACCTATCCAACAAATAAAAACCTCAACTCCGGAACGAGAGCTCTCAACGATGGAATAACAGAGGGTGAGTCAACGGGATATTTTTCCCAATACTACCAGACATATTTATATATATATATATATAATCGTGCCCCCATATACACTATCTACCTTATGAACAAAATATTAGCTTCCCAAAATACACTATATTCTAAATACACCTAAATATTAATTACACAATTTAAATCAATTTAGAATAGCTATAAGACACTTTAATGTCCAATACACGTTTGAATGACCTTTATAAACTCATTTCTCAACTTCAATATACTTCTTATCTTTTTTTTAATGTGTTGTTTTTAAATCAATACGAAAAATGTTGTACAATTAGTGAATTGCCCAAAACACAGCACGGTATTATATATATATATGCTTAATTCTGCCTAACCTATCCAACAAATAAAAACCTCAACTCCGGAACGAGAGCTCTCAACGATGGAATAACAGAGGGTGAGTCAACGGGACATTTTTCCCAATACTACTAGACATATTTATATATATATATATATATAATCGTGCCCCCATATACACTATCTACCTTATGAACAAAATATTAGCTTCCCAAAATACACAATATTCAAATACACCTAAATATTAATTATACAATTTAAATCAATTTAGAATAGCTATAACACACTTTAATGTCCAATACACGTTTGAATGACCTTTATAATAAACTTGTAATGTGAACTTAAAACAACAAAAATGCATTGGTAGAAACCCATTAAAAGGGGGTCATTGGTACAACTGGAAGACTGGGTCAAGAAAATGACATAACTTTTGACGAACGACATGAATATGCTTGCGGGGCAATGTGGACAGAAAGGTAGAGTGACGAACGATTTTTTCTATTTTTCAGGCATGTAAACAATTGTTCTGATTACGTTTGGAGAGGATAGTGGCGTCCAAAGAACCCACCCCAAATCCGGCGAGCTCAGCTGCACAAATCGTGTCTGCTATCCGGGCGGCCACTTCCTCAGCCCTATGTCCTCCAACGACACCACCGACGTAACACTTTCGGAAATTTTTTCAAAGTATTCTATAAACCATCAAATAAGCTAAAAGTGTTACACTTGTATAGCCCTTCAGTCGCAGCTATAGCAATATACAATAACAAGAATGTTTCAATTTCTGTATACGTTGTTAGCTATCGTTAAGAGTCCTCAATATAGTCAGCAACTGTTTTGACCTCATAGGCAAGCTTTACTCACTGCAACAGAGACTCTCGCTTCAGACCTTCCCATGCACCAATTACCCCCCAACTGGTTTATATTCCAGTTGCAACAATCTTACTATATAAGAGAAACTAAGAAATATATATTAAGTTTTAAGAACATTATTTTTTTTAATTGAATCTGAAGATAGTTTGCCCCTCAAGTCAGACACTACCAGCTTTAGTGCCGAAAATCCTCTTTCAACGGATACCTCAGTAGCAGGAACACAATAGCTAATGCATAAAGACGTTGCTTTCTGGTTCTCCAAATGTCAGCTCAGGATCTTCATCAGCGGATTGATCATCGTCCAAGCACACTTCAAACGAGTTGAGGTATTTTTTAAGAAGGGAGCATGCTCTTTGTGATTGAGAGGGATCTTACTTTCGATCTTTCAAATATAGCGCGCCGTTCAGAAGTTATTGCAATTCAATTTTTATTTTCAATTTTTAAAATAACGAGAAAGAAAGCTAACTTCGGTAAACCGAAATTGGTATACCCTTGCAGTCTGCAATTGGATCATTGAAAATCGAACCATTTTAGTAATGTTGAAAAAAAATCGAATTTTGTAAATTTTACTTTACAAGTAGAATTTTACATTTTCATATAAATCAACCGATCGCTTCTATGGCAGCTATATGATATAGTGGTCCGATCTTAATGAAATTGAAACCGTAATTCTAGAAGCATAAAAAACTGCTATATCTCAAAATTTTTAGAAATACGTTGAAAGACAGAGAAGTTAAAATTTTTTTTACATTCATTTCGCCATCATTCCTATGACAGCTATAGGATATAGTAATCCGATTTCGGTCGTTCCGACATATATACTGCGTGCTAAAAAAAAAAGACTATGCTAAAAATTTCAGTCCGATAGCTCAAAAACTGAGAGACTAGTTCGCGTAGAAACCGACAGACGGACAGACGGACAGAGGACAGACAGACAGACGGACAGACAGACAGACGGACAGACGGACAGACAGACGGACATGGCTAGATCGACTCGACTGGTGATGCTGATCAAGAATATCTATACTTTATGGGGTCGGAGATGCCTCCTTCACTGCGTTGCAAACATCTGGTCAAAATTATAATACCCTCTGCAAGGGTATAAAAATTGATAAATACCTGTTATCTCCAATTTTTAAAATAAAAATTGAAAATAATTCTTATTTGTAAAAAAAAATTATTTTCAACTTTTTTAATAAAAAAAAAAAAAAAAAAATCATATTTCTGCAAAGTCCTTCCAAAAATAAGGTATGTATATTTTTTCTACCGTCGCAGCCATTTTTTTTGGTTTCTCATAATTTATCTCATTTATCTCATAACTGTTATTTGCGATCCCTGGTATTGCTATAACTTTTGAACGGCACGGTATATTTGGAAGATCAAAAGCTATCTTCAATCTACTTCTCAATACCTTTTGTTTGATGTATGCATGCATGTATATATTTGTACCATATGACATATAAATAAATATGTACATAAATGCATATCACATACAAAGATACATTAAACGATAGGTATTGAGACGTAGATCGATGATATCTTTCGATCTTTCAAATATACCGCGCCGTTCAAAAGTTATAGAAATTCAGTTTTTATTTTCAATTTTTAAAATAAAAATTTATAAATAACAGTTATTTTATATTTTGCAAAATAAAAATTACAAATAAGTTATTTGAAATAACAGTTATAGTTCACATTTTATATACAAATTTAAAATAAGAATTATTTTTAACTTTTTTATTAAAAATCAAAAATAACAGTTCATTTGCAATTATTATTTTTTAATCAAAAATAACTGTTATTTTACAAATATTATTTTAAAAATGATAACTGTTACGATCCCTGGTTTTTTGTCTTTTTAATACACATTTGTTGTACCAAGTAATCAATATTGCTATTGAAAATATTCAATTGATGCTCGATATTGGGAGACAAATATATGGACGTTAAATCACAATTATTATATTCCACTTCCAGTTCAATATTGTCGTAGGATATGAATGAAGCACACTGTACAAGTACACTTAAGATAATTCCTTGGTAGATATAAGTACTGTTGTTATCCCTATCTAACACGTAGACCTAGATATAAGCACTGTTGTCATCCCATTCTAACACAAAGACTTAGTATTAAGATAAACGTATATACACACACAAGAAAGAATAGAAAAAACGAGAAAAATGTAACACGAGGCATTCGGTGGCCGACGCTCAATAGGAAGAGAGCAGACTTCGGGAACCAAAGCGGAGTTGATAGCGCGTCTGCAGGACATGGCTCCGGAGGATCGTGGAGACCGCCCAGCGAAAACAACGAGTCACCAAGGTGAGCCGCCACAGGCCAGTGTATCTGCAGCAGAGCCACTAAGGGAGACGGATGGAGCCGCATCGCTAAGCCAACAACTGCAAGGAGAGATTCCGTTAAAAATGACACCAATGACGTCACAAACCGTTGACAATTTTGGCATTGAGCAGCTCTCCCTTTTAGATGCCGAAAAAGCCACTTTGCAGATGAAAGCATGGCTGTATTGCATCGTATTTGCACAAAACGAATCATATTCGCCAAGTCATTGACGTCAGTGATAATCAGTGATAATCAACTCCATCAGCTTCGCTCGCTTTGGCAAAGGAGGTGACCATGGAGTACGACGGCAGCTTATGTGCTCGTAACTGGGTCATACAGCTTCATAACATTGCGCAAATCTACAACTTGGACGCCGTGCGCATGCGCATGCTCCTTATTGCCAAACTCAAAGGCAATGCTCAACGCTGGCTGCACGCAAACGCAACACGCATTCTGGAGCCAGCCAGTCGCCTTTGCGAGCAATTAATATTGGCATTCGGAACAAAAATGTCCGAAGGGGAACTAAGGAACGCTTTCCAAAAACTTCAGTGGCGTCCAGAAGAAAAGTTTGCATATTTCGAGGACAAGATCATGCTAGCGAACGACATCAACATTGATGTGGAGGAGCTCCTCGAAAACATCATCGAGGGAATTCCAGCTGCAGTATTGCGTGACCAGGCTCGAATACAGTGCTTCTCTGAACCGGAGCAGATGTTGAAGGCTTTCGCAGAAGTGCGTTTGCCAGGGCGCAAGCGAGAGATCAATTCTTCGAACGACTTTTCCGGAGGAGTTGCAGCCAACAAGACTTTGCGGTGCGCCCAATTGGCCCAATTCCAAGGGGCACTTCGCCAAGGAATACCTTAAGCCGAAAAGGGAGCCAGGTTCCTGCTACATTCGGACACCTTGTTGCACAGTGCCCGGAACGCAAGAGCACAAATACAAACAACTATGTAAGATATTTTAAGATATTTTTTCACAACAACTCTGAGACCCCATTAATTGCAGCATGCCTCATAGACACTGGGAGCCCAATTTCATTTGCTAAGCTAAGCAATTTATCTACTACCCTTAGAGTTAGTTTGGAATCCGTTTCGGAAAACTTTTTCGGGCTAAATAAAAGCCAACTGAAAATATATGGAAAAATATTATGTTATATTATAAAAGAGAGAATAAAGTGTTATTTTCATCTATACGTAGTCCCAAATGAGTCTATGAGCCATGATGTGGTTCTTGGAAGAAATTTTATGGAGGCTTGCCAACTAAAACTAGATCTAGACACTTTGAAAATGGTTACGGTAACACCTACGGATTCCAAATGCAATCTAAAATCGAAAATTTGCTGCGAATGTTAATGCATGCAAAGTAAAACACGGTTTAAATATGAACATTACACCTGAAGATGGTTTCGAAATCCTTAAGGAAAAAGTTGGGGAAACAGTCAGTCCGATAGTTAGTGATACAGCTAATGAAATAGCTAGTGATACAGTTGGTGCAACAGTTAGTGAGATAGTTAGTGAAACAGTAAGTGATACAGTTAGTGAGACAATTAGTGAAATAGTTAGGGAGGCAGCAAATGAAACAGTTAGTGAAACGGTTAGTGAGACAGTTAATGAAACAGTTAGTGAGGCAGCAAATAAAACAGTTAGTGAAACAGTTAGTCTTAAAGATAGTGAGACAGCTAGTTTTAAGAATAGTGAAATAGTTAGTCTTAAAGATAGGGAAACTACTGCAAGTGTTAGGCATACAGTTAGTGATACAGGGATAGTGAGTCCTAGAACTAATCGAACAGTTAGTCAAAATGGTAATGCAACAGATAGGCCTACGGTTATTCAAGCGTTTAGTCCCGAAGTTAGTAGGGTGGTCAGTCCAACAGTTAACAAAATGCTTAGTAACTATGAAGAAACTGTTAGAGAAATGCTTAGTATAAATTACTTGGAAAATGAAAAATCGAATTACATATGCGGTTCAAATGATAATCCAGACTTAAACAGTCGGCTAAAAGAGATTATTGAATGCAGTTATATGGGTTTAAAAAGGCCTAAGGACCCTCTCATTAAATGTGAAATAAAATTAAATTTAGAAACAGCAAAGCCGTTCAGTTGCTTCAAGGCGTCTCGCTTATTCCGAGAAAGAAAAATTGCAACAATTGCTAGATGAGTATTTAAAAAACGGAATTATACAACCGAGCGAATTCGAATACGCTTCACCTATAGTCTTAGTTAAGAAGAAAACCGGAGACATAAGACTATGCATAGACTTTAGAAAACTTAACAAGGTGCTAATTAGAGACAATTATCCCATACCGCTTATCGATGACATATTGGACAAACTAGTTAATAAGAAAGTCTTTATAAAACTTGATTTAAAGAATGGCTATTTTCATGTTTTTGTTGCTAAGGAATCGGTTAAGTACACTTCCTTTGTTACACCGATAGGGCAATTCGAATTTCTCAGGATGCCAATGGGCCTGAAAACTGCATCGGCGGTATTTCAGAGGTTTGTAAACAATATTTTTGAGGATCTTTTTAGAGACAACAAAGTAATTGTGTACATGGATGACATAATGATCGCCAGCAGGGATACAGACGAACACTTGTAAATTTTAAAAGAAGTGTTTATCAGATTAGCTCAAAACAAATTAGAATTACGTATGGATAAATGCGAGTTCCTTTAGACTAACATAAAATACTAAGGATTTATTATAAACGGGGAAGGCATCAGGGCTGACGACAAAGGTATAGAAGCGATACAGAATTTTCCAACCCCAGAGAAAACACAATCTGTCCAAAGTTTTCTTGGTATATGTTCATACTTCCGTAGATTTATAAAAGATTTTTCAACGTTGGCCAAACCATTATATGATCTTTAAGTTTGGAGAGAGGGAAACTAACTGTTTTCTAATTCTTAAAGAGAAGCTAGTTCAAGCACCGGTTTGGCAATTTACGATTATAAAGACGAGGTGGAGCTGCACTGTGATGCTAGCGCTCTAGGTTTTGGAGCTGTGTTATGTCAAAAGAAGGAAGATGGAAAATTACACCCCATCTTTTATTTTTCCAAGCGCACAACCGCTGCAGAGTCAAAATATCACATCTTCGAGCTTGAAACAATGGCCATTATGCACGCATTGCGTAGGTTTCGAATATATTTATATGGAAAACGATTTAAGATTATTACTGATTGTAATTCTCTTACATTAACGCTCAATAGGATTGAGCTTAATCTGCGAATAGGTAGGTGAGCGCTAGAGCTCCAAAATTATGACTATGAGCTGATGCATAGAGAGGGCAAGCGGATGCAACATGTTGACGCTCTTAGTAGATGCACAAATATTTTGATAGTAGAAACAAATTCGTTTGAAGATAATCTGGTAATCTGCCAAGCCAAGGATCCAAAGATTCGAGGAATCAAAGAACAGTTAGAGGAAACCGAACATAAGTTGTTCGAAATGAGAAACGGAATAATTTATAGGAAATGTAACGATGGCAGACTTTTATTTTATGTTCCTACAGATATGGAAGATCATATTCTGTACAAGTACCACAATGAGATAGGACACATAGGCAGAGACAAGATGTTAGATGTCATGTCGAAAACTTATTGGTTTCCTAACGCCATATTCATAACTGTTTAAAATGTATTGCTTATTCCCCTAAGACAGGCAAGGAGGGATTTCTGCACTGTATACCGAAAGGCAACAAACCGTTTGAGCTAATACGTATCGATCATTATGGCCCAGTCGATTCAGGTAGAACGAAAAAACATATTTTTGTAATTATTGACGGTTTCACAAAGTTTGTACATTTATATGCTACAAAGACTACTCACACATGGGAAGTCATTACCGCATTAAAGGACTACTTCAGAGCATATAGCAAGCCTTAATGCATAATTTCAGACAGGGGAAGATGTTAGAGTTTAGCATTAAGCATATGAAGATTGCAACGGGATTCCCGCAGGCGAACGGCCAAGTTGAAAGAGTCAACAGAAGTTTTGGGCCAATGATAGCTAAACTGATCGAACTAGAGAAAGGTATATATTGGGACACAGTGATAGATAAAGTAGAAGACGTACTAAATAACACACAAAACCGCAGTATAAAACAAATTCCAAGTAAGGTGCTTTTTGGCATAGAATAAAAAGGACAAATTGTAGATGAGCTAAAAGAATTGGACGATACACTAGAAGACAGGGATTTAAAGAAAGAGAAAAGAAAGAGCAAATTCAAGAAAAAGCACAATCATACAACAAAGTGCAATATGATAAGACAGCGAGAAAGCCCTCAGAATACAAAAAAAGGAGACTACGTATTGGTTAAGAATTTCGATAGCACTGCAGGTGTCTGGAGTATTAAAAATATCAAGCACTGGATAGAAAAGAAAATATATAAAAAATAAGTAAATAGTATATATGCATACGAACGAGAGAGTCACACTATTGTAAAGTAGTAGTAAAACTATATTCATATCGATTTTTTTTAAAACTTAAAAACTGATATTTAAAATAAATGTCAATGTCAATAAATGTCAATGTGAACCTTGATCAGGGGATCATCGAATCAGGACTGCCGAGTTGTCGTAGGATATGAATGAAGCCACTGTACACTTAAGATAATTCCTTGGTAGATATAAGTACTGTTGTTATCCCTATCTACGAGTATAGTAACACTATAATGACTAATACAATGGAAAAGCAAGCAGTGACAGAGGCCTTAGACTTGCAAGAAAAGATCAGTCAAGTTATCTCGAAGTGTATCTAATACTATAAAAGAGATTAAGTGGAGAAGAAACTTAAACCCACGTATTATCAAACCAAATTGGGCGCTATCTATGACGCTTGGCTGAAAAATATAGAACCATTGAGTATAACAAGTTCTACGATGACAGTCGTGACACATACGAAAATTAAAGAGCGAACATGCTCGGCAACATGGAAGCCTCGCTGATGCAAGTCCAGAAACGGGAGGTATACATCAGCCCATGATAGCATCTGGCAAACTCAGATCGGCAGGTCGCCGACAAAGGGCGATATTCGAGTCTATTAAACGCGCTCTTCAAGAGTTTTTAGAGACAGAAAAACCATTACAAGTCGCAAGAAATTCATTTTTCCGTATCATAATATCATAATATGCAGTCCTTCCTAAGACTGGAAAGGGAAATTCAGGAGGTCTTAGGGGCAACAAACAATACATCAAGCAACGAAGATGAGCACTTGCCCAGAGTCAGCATCATAAAATTCGATGGAGATCTGCTCAAATGGACTCAATTTTTCCATTTATTGAATTACATGGTCCATGATACTAACATGCCCACTATACGGAAAATGTGGTATCTCAAAACCACCGTAACTGGAGAGGCGGAAAGATTGATAAGGCATATCTAAAACGATATAAAACAAGAAAATTACTTAAGGCGTGGAGTATATGGGTTGACGTTTCAGGACTTTAAAACAAAATCGACAAACAGACAGCCAGACAGACAGACACACAAACATACAAACATACAAACAGACAAACACCAGGACAAACGTTTTCATATCGAGAAGACAGTTAAAATCTTGTTAATTGTATATCTTTTGAACGAAGTATTGGATGGGGCTGATCGAGGTGTCATTCGACGCGTATTTAAAGCTAGAATACAACAGCAAAATGTTCAAATTTTTCAATTTCGCACTTTCACTTCCCTTTCTCCTAACCTAATCCGTATGCAGTTTCAAAGAGCTTTACAATACATTTCGGTCAAGTTACTAATGGTTCTGATCGGACTATCGTAGCAGATTTTCAATTCTACGGCTCTATATAGTACACCACAGTCTCGGTGCTCATCGTCGCTACGTGGACTGCCGTCCACAGTGATTTAAAAACTACTAATTAATTTGTCATCAAAGTTTCTTTTTTATTTTATATTAATTAAATACTTATGAATTTTTGCAATGCTCTACTTAGAGTTATGTTTTCTAAATAGGTAGCTGTCAATATAGCTCCGCCCCCAAAAACGTTTATCTAAAATCGATCCCTTAATTAAAGTTATAGTTTTTTCAGTGAGGGTCCTAAGCTCAGGCACACCATTTTGCTGTGGTGTATGTGAATCTGGCAAATGATAGGTAATCCGTTTCTCAAGGCAATAATTTTGCATTTCATTTGACAAATACTCCCTTCCACTATCTATATATAAGTTCACAATCTTAAGGTTAAACTTATGAGTTATTAAATAAGTCACGCAATAGAAAGTGAATTGGTCAACAAAGATTACATAATAATTTTTACCATCAATTGCAACCTGGCTTGTTTCCCTTTAACACAAGTATATATATGCAGCTGTTTTTGTGTATTAATAACTATATTAATTGCAAACTATTTTTGGTGCAGCGATTGCTAATCTTAATTTTTGCATTCCTCTTTGTGCTTTATCTGTTACGCCGATATTCAGCTTGACAGCTTAAGCTCCCTAATTCTCGCACTCTTGCTCGCTTTCTCTCTCTCTCTTAGTGCACCTAAATACTCTTATTATACCCTTGCAGAGGGTATTATAAATTTGCCATGATATTTGCAACGCAGTGAAGGAGGCATCTCCGACCCCATAAAGTATATATATATATATATATTCTTGATCAGCATCACCAGCCCAGCCGATCTAGCCATGTCCGTATGTCTGTCTGTCTGTCTGTCTGTCGGTTTCTACGCGAACTAGTCTATCAGTTTTTGAGCTATCGGGCTGAAATTTTCAGCATAGTCTTATTTCTTTAGCACACTGCGCCCGAAATCGGGCCACTATATCCTATAGCTGATATAGGAATAATGGTAAAATAAATGTAAAAAAAATTTTAACTTCTCTGTTTTAAAACGTTTTTCTTTCAATTTCGAGATATAGCGGTTTTTTACGGTTTTAGAATTACGGTTTTAATTTGATTAAGATTGGCCAACTATATCATTTAGTTCGGTTTACCGTTGTTAGCTTTCTTTCTTGTTTTCTCTTAACTTCTGATTGGTGTAGTGGTAAGTCACTATAATGACCGATAATATTGTCTCGCTATTAAAACCTGAAGGAAGATAATTTCAAATGATGACCCTAATATCGGTTGCTGGCTTTGTGATAATGTTGTGCACGCCAAGTGCCTTGATCGCACTGCACGAGCGGCTGAAATTATTAAAAAAGGTAGAATGCGCTACTGCTGTGAAACTTGTCGCGAGGTTGAAACGGAAATGGGGTCTTTTATGCGGCAAGCCAAAAATGGGTTTTGGGGAGATACTTGTTAGTTTTCGTAAAACTAATGAGGTGCTCCTGGCGCTGGACTCCCAGTTTAATGGCCTTAAGCTATTAAATCCTATGCGCAAAAAAAACATAGTTGGTACACCGCATTTGGGCGGATCCCAACAACTCGCGGCGGGTTTTCAACAGCTCACTCCCTCGGCACAGTCCCCGACACCAATATATCTAACTCCAATGATATTAAATTCGGGGCAAGAAAAGATTCGGCTTCCGAATGTGCCGCGGGAGGGGCAACTCCTCCAGTTATATTCGTTGAGTCCGCTGAGGGGACACAATTAATGACCCGACACAACCCCTTCCAGAAAACTTACCAGGGTAACAGGCCTGGATACCGGCCGAAATTGGTACTACAAATGTATTGCCAAAAGCCCCTATTACTATTCCGCCAACGACACAGATATTTGTTTCGTGGCTTTCCCCTGATCAAACATCTGATAATGTAAATACACATATTGGCCAAATCACATTGGTGTTAGGAGTACGAAGCTAAAAAAAAGAAAATACGGCCTGTTAGAGTAAGTTTACCCAGGCTGGAAAAATCCATTGTGTGATTTAAATCGTCCGCTTCAAAAAACTAAGAAATTCTTTCATTCTTTCCTATCAGAATGCAAGAGGCTTACATAGTAAGCGCTCTAAATTGTATTCTTATTGTTTATCGTTTGCATCCCAGGTCGTTGTGTTCACAGAAACCTGGTTAAAGCCGGAGATTTTAAGCTCCGAAGTTTTTCCAGCTGTGTACAAAACGTACAGGCTTGATCGGCCTTCCAGGCGAGGGGGCGGGGTCCTTATTGCGGTGGACTCCAACCTCACGTCTGAATTATTAACTTTCGAGGAATGCAACTATGTTGAATTCCTTTGTGTGAAGCTATCATTTAATGGTAGTTTTACCTTTATTACATGTACTTACATTCCCCCCATGTCGGAACTTCCTATTTATTGGAACCATCTTTCCGCTATGCAGGCGGCCTCCAATAGACTTTCGGATAGTGACCATTTAGTAGTTCTATGTGATTTTAACATTCCTGGGGCTATTTGGTTCACAAATGAATCCTCAAATACCATTTTAAATACAGCATGGCATGACTTGTTTGACATTTCGCTGTCTCAAGTCAACCATGTAGGAAGTTCCTTAGATCGCTTGTTCGATCTCTGCTTTGTCTCTAATCCGTCAAGAGTCAGTTTGGTTAGGGTCCCGCCCTTGTCGCAACCCGAAGATCCATAGCATCCTACTTTCGATGTACTATCGATATTGGGACTGTTATGGAGAATAAGTCTGATCGCTTTCGCAAGGTGGATTTTCGACGGCTGAATAATTTCATATCTGACTTTGATTGGTCCGATCTCTACATGTGCACTGATATGGTGGGTGCCATTGATATTTTTTACAATGCTATGAATTGCTTTTTTACTGAATGTATTCCGCTATACTATCCGTCAATCTCAAATAAGCCTCCTTGGTTTAGTAAAGAGTTGACTCGCCTCAAAAACATTAAGTCCAATCTCTATTCTAAATTTAAACGTAACGGTTCTCAAGCTGTCCATTCTCGCTATTTAGCGGCTCGGCCCAAGTTCACCGGGCTTAACGCGCAGTGTTATAAAAACTATCTGACTCGTTGTAGGGTTCAGTTCGCGCAGGACCCAAAACAGTTTTATAATTTTTTCAACACTAAACGTAAGCAATGAGCTTACATTCACTCGCACATTCATCCTCGCTTTCATTTGAAAATACGACAGCAAACAATGATCAAGCAATCGCCGATCTTTTTGGTCAGTTTTTCCAAACTACTTTTTCCTCGCCATTCGATTCAAACCAGACCTATTCTTATAACATGCCAAAATCAAACCTAATCTTCAGTCCTAGCTTAAAAGAAAGCTCCCTTCGTTTGGATCTTCAATGTGTCAAGCCAGTTTATTCGCCTGGTCCCGATAGAATACCAGGCTGTGTGCTTAGGTATTGTGCCGATGTCCTGTTCAGTCCCCTTCTTAAATTGTTCACCTTGTCCTTAGAAACATACCAATTTCCCACATAAAAAGTAGCAAAGTGGATGCTAACAACTATAGAGGAAAACTTTTTAAAAACGTTATTACTTTCTATTTGCAGCACCTGTGTAGATCAGTAATTTCTTCATGCCAACATGGATTTATTAAACGAAGATCAACAACAACTAACCTGTCGGAGCTCACTTCTTTTTTTATAAGGGCGTTCTACAAAATTTGCAGACAAATATGATCTTCAGTAAAACATTTGACTCCGGAAATCATTCCCTTCTTGTTAGGAAACTCGACATAATGGGTTTTCCTGTCGATCTTCTTGGGTGGATCTCAAGTTATCTTAAAAGGTCCTCTTTAAAAACAACTTGAATGTTCTCCGGGTGACCTCTGGTGTCCCGCAAGGGAGTCACCTGGGTCCCTTACCTTTTACATTATTTATTAATGACTTGCCCAAAGTTTTGACTAACTCAAGAGTACTCATGGAGCTGACGACGTTAAACTTTGCGTGCAATATAAGGACGGTGCTAGCTAGTCAGATTTACAGACAGATCTTAAGAACTTTCAAAAATGGTGCACTGCAATTTTATTAAACTTAATTGGCTCCAAATGCAAGGTCTTGCGACCTATACGCTGCCTATTGCTGCTCTCTGGAAAGTATCACTATAGTTGACGATTTGGGTATCCGCCTAGATCCTAAACTGGAGTTTATTGATCATATTTCGTGCATTGTGAATAAAGCCAGGGGTGTGCTTGGATTTACTAAGCGGTGGTCGAAAGAATTCGATGACCCCTACGTCACAAATAATTTGTACATTTCGTTAGTTCATCCTATTTTGGAATATAGACCTTGCGTTTGGAGTCCCCAGTGGGATGTCCAAAGCAAACACATTGAGTCAGTTCAAAAAAACTTCTTACTTATCGCTCTTCGTGGCTTAAACTTATTCCAATAGACGTATCCTAATTAACCTACCTTCCTTAGCAAGCCGTAGAACGATGCTAGGCAATGTCTTTGTGTATAACCTGATCCGTGGTCACGTGGAAAGCAGCGATCTATGAGGTCAGTTGAATTTCCACGTACCATGAAGGTTTAGTAGATCCTACTTGCACCACTATGCACCACTGCAGAACATCATAAGAAATGCATGAACCATTTAGAGTATTATGTGCAATTTATACCGATTTGTAAAAAATTACCTCATCTGTAGATAGCCTTCCTAAACTAAAAACATTAATATTAACCCACTTAGTACACATGCAAGACAGCAATAGAGGCAGCTCTATAGTAGTCTATATTCCTCGCATTTTTCCCCCTATACTTTTCTTTCGCACCTATAAACACCTAACCCTTACAAGCACGTGCTTGGTTTCGAAGGTCCACTGAGTGTACTAACCGTAGTGCATCCACGTTCATAAAAAAAAATTTAATTTTAAATTTTCAATTTTGGCATAATTTAAATTCAACAATCGGAATGTTAGATAAGCACTAACCCTTAAAAACAATTTTACATTGCTTGGTTACTTTTACACCTTCTTTTGAGAACTCGATCGTCATTCCATCCTCTGCACATTTTTGCAAAGTAATCTTTTATTGCCAGTTATTAAGTTCTTAAAACACAAGCATTGCTGTAGCGTATATGTACTTATTACACTTGGCAGCTGTGACTTCAACCGTTTGCTCTAAAACATAAAAAATCTAAAAAAAAAACTCTTGTCTGTGATCATGTGGTCGGACTTTCGCGAATTCAAAACAAAATATAGCCATCTTTGCTTTCCATATTATTTGACCGCTGCATCATAAAGACGAAGGAGCCATTTTGTTGAGCTGCGGCTGCAGTCTGTGCTGATTGTATTGTATTGTGATTGCTTATCGTTTGCATCCCAGGTGATTGTGTTCACAGAAACCTGGTTAAAGACGGAGATTCTAAGCTCCGAAGTTTTTCCAGCTGTGTACACAACGTACAGCCTTCCAGGCGAGGGAGCGGGGTCCTTATTGCGGTGGACTCCAACGGACTCCAACCTCACGTCTGAATTATTAACTTTTGAGAAATGCAACGATGTTGCATTTATGGTAGTTTTACTTATATTACATGTTCCTACATTCCCCCCTTGTCGGAACTTCCTATTTATTGGAACCACCTTTCCGCTATTGAGGCGGTCTCCAATATACTTTCGGAGAGGGACCATTTAGTAGTTCTTGGTGATTTTAAAATTCCAGAGGCTATTTGGTTCACAAATGAATCCTCAAATACCCTTTTAAATATAGAATGGCATGACTTGTTTGACATTTTGCTGTTTCAAGTCAACCATGTACACAATTCCTTAGATTGCTTGCTCGATCTCTGCATTGACTCTGACAAGAGTCAGTTTGGTTAGGGTCCCGCCCTTGACGAAACCCGAAGAACCATACCATCCTACTTTCGATGTGACTATCGATATTGGGACTGTTATGGAGAATAGGTCTAATCGGCCAGGTAAGAAAGTCCACTGCTTTCGCAAGGCAGATATTCGACGGCTGAATAATTTCATATCTGACTTTGATTGCACTGACATTTTATAAATAAAATGGGTGTTCCTTCCATCAAGACGTAATAGAAGAGTATGTTAGCGAGCCTTTAATAATATCTTTTACGCGGAAGATCTAATATAAAAAGCGATTCAAAAACAAATATTATTTTTAAATAACTTTTATTATTAATAGCGTGTTGCTTGTAATATGAAATTCGATTCGTTAATGCTATTAAAATTACCCTAGGCATAGATTTTATAAGGGGCTCGCAAAATATCTCTTTTTAATCTATAGAAAATGCAACCGTAACTGTACCAAACCACGCTTCGAATCTCGCGAATCACTGCTAGATCTGAGATGCTGAGTTTCGGATATGGGCGCGAAGAAAGAAGTATAGGTAAATGAATGCAAGGAAACTACCATACACCAAATGAGGTTATTTTGTACAAATCATTATAAATTGCACATAGTACTTTTAAGGGTTCATCTATTTCATACATTGGTTCTACAGGGGTGCAAAACTAATGGCAAATAGGATCTAGTGGTTCTACATGGTACGTGGAAATTTTACTGACCCAACTGCTTTACACGTCACCACGGATCTGGTTTTACATAAAGACAATACCTAGCATCGTTCTACGGTTTGCTAAGGAAGGTAGGTTAATTAGGAGAGGTCTACTAGAATAAAAGGGCAACCTTAGGTTTGCGTCCCATTTTAAGCCACGAAGAGCAAAATGTAAAAAGATCTTTTGAACTGACTCAATGCGTTTGCTATATCTATATTCTAAAATAGGACGAACTAACGATATGTACAAATGCTTCGTGACTTGGGAGTCAATGCCTTTGCACACCACTGACTTTATTCACAATGTACGAAATATGATGAATATAACCTATTTGCGGATCTAGGCGGATGACAAAATCATCAACTATAGGAGCCTTTCCAAAGAGCAGCAGTTCAGCGCATAAATCGCAAGCTTCGAAGTGACACGTAAGAATGACATCAGCTTGCATATGGAGACAGGTTAGGGTTAATAACTTTGCACTGCACCATTTTTGAAAGTTATTAAGATCTGTATGTAAATCTGACTTGCTAGCACCATCCTTGTATTGCACGCAAAGTTTAACGTCGTCGGCGTACTCTGGAATTAGTCAAAACTTTGGACTGCTCGTTAATAAATAGTAAGTAAGGGATCCAAGTGGCTCCATTGCGGGACACCAGAGGGCACTCGGAGAACATTTCGACGGATAACTTAAGATCCACCTAAGAAGATCGACAGGAAAATCCATTAAGTCGACTTTCCAAACAAAAAGGGATTGATTAACTTTACTGCTTTACTGAAATTAGTATAATAAAAATAATACAAGAAGTGAGCTCAAAAAGGTAATTTGTTGTTGATCTTCTCTTATAAAATCCATGTTGACATGGGAAAATAACTGAACTACAAAAGTGCTGCAAATGGGGAATAATTATGTTTTCAAAAAGTTTTGGGATCAAATTTAGTGATTCCTCTATAGATGTTTGCATTCGTTTTGCTACCTTTGTGTAGAGAAGAATGACGAATGCATGCTTCCAAATAAGAGGAAAGTAGGATATTTCTTAGGATAAGATAAACAATTTTAGAAGGGGACTACACAGGGCCTCGGCACAATACTTGAGCACACATCCTGGTATTCCATCGGGACCTGACGAATAAACCGGCTTAACATGTTGAAGATCCAGAAGAAGGGAGATTTCGCTTAAGCTAGGACTGAAGATTAAATTTGATTTGGGCATGTTATAAGAATAGGTCTGTTATGAATCGGATGACTAAGTAGTTTAAAAAAACTGAGCAAATAGATCGGTGATTGCTGTCGTATTTTCAAATTGTTCCGAAAACACAAGTGCTGCTCAATCTCAACACTCTGTTTACATTTTGTCTGGCCAGATCAGGGTATGTGGCGTGGGTTTTGTTCTGAGAGAGAACAGGGGTGTTAAAGAACCAATAATTGTAGAAAGAAAGACAATAGCGATAAATAAGAAACCAATCGGTTAAGAATCGGACGGGAAAGTGTACCTATCGAAGTTGAGGTCCAGATGTTGTTGGCCGCAGTCTATACCCACCCTACCTGTGAAGTCCATTCTGACTCCACCCATATACAACCAGTGCTCTACACACCCATGGTGCCCCTCAAAGAATATAGCTTAATTAATATAATTAATATTATAATATAATTTGCGGTATCGATATTAATCCAATACATTTTCCTAATCCTAAGTTCCTTAAAATTAAGATTTACGGTAAGAGAACGTTAAAAAATAATAGGACGAAATTTGGTTATTATATATTACATTATGACTTAATTTAGCATCTACATCAAATTATTTACGATTATCCGATATTTTATTCGTAAGGGCTCGCAAATGGGCTTAATTTACATATAAATTCGATAAAGTGAAGTTATTTAGGCGAGATTATCAAACTAATGTGGAACTCTGGCGTATAATTATAAGTTCAGGTGTTTTGTTTATATATTCATGGATTGCTTTGTTATATATTCACGGCTATGCCGTACTTACGAGAAATCCATCGACGTCAGCAGGCCTGATGACTGATAATGTGTACCTGTAAATCTTAATTTAAATGAAGTAGATATATATATATTTGTCGGACCACCCACAAAGTATGCTAAATCGGAATCGTAAAGAATTATAAGTAAATGGTCTTAAACAAATTAGCAAATATTGATGTCTAAATTACGAATACTCAGGTATTGACACTTTTGATCGCGTTGTGTTGTGTCCGCAACAAGGGCAACCGCACTGACAGCGGCGGGAACTATCCCTTTATTAATTGGGCTGGTGTGTGCGCAAACAATACACGCTGCCGAGGGCTTCTTGCTAAGGCTGATGACGATGAACACACAAGCCGATGTGCGCGACTAGGTTATTCTCGGCTGCGGCAGAGAAAGAAGAAGACTCACTGAAATGTGCGCGGCGGATTGCCTCTCGCTGATTGTAACAGGAGGGGAAGAAGAAGACGCACCGAATCCAATGTGCTCAATGACTTGTCTCTCGCTGGTTGCGGCAAAAGAGGGAGAAGGAGACGCACCGAATCCAATGTGCGCAATGGCTTGCCTCTCTCTGATTGGGGCAGGAGAAGAAGAAGACGCACCAAATCCGATGTGTGCGGTGGCTTACCTCTTGCTTATTGCGGCAATTTTTTTAATTTTTGGAAAGCTTATATTAGAAAAGGAGATTGAGCGTGAGGAAACAGCAAAAGTAAAGCACAATTAACACTTTTGAATGGGAGTAGTATCTTTCGGAAATAATTGACTGATCGTCACGATGCACGAGGACTCATTTTCAGATGCTTGCAAAAGTTTAACTCCACACGAGCACGGCTTCCAGAAAAGAGACCAGAAAAGCGTTGATCATGTGTGACCGTAGCTTGCAAAAATCCAGTTTTAGGGATTTGTTGTGGTATTTCGACGGGAAGGAGTCAAATTTTATTTGCCAGGATCTGATCTTTACTAATATGGTTTGTTACTAAATGAGTAAAATTTTCAGTCCCTGTGACTAACAATGAAAACTTAAAAATGAGTCCAAAGCAATTACCAAATGTCCTTTGCGTGGAATTTGCCAGGTTCTCTGCCGTTCATATCCTCTAAAAGATAAATTGACTGACCTATCCTTTCCTTCACTCGAGCCTTAAATCCGACAGGAGCTAGTTTCGCGTTGAAGTCTTTCGCAGCATTACTCAAAGCGAAATTTCTTTTAACTACTTCTTAGCCAACTTCAAAAGAACGTGGTCTCACACGGAGATTGTAAGACTTTTGGTTTGCTTCATAAGCCTTAGTCAAATGTTTGGCAATGTTTGACCGAATCTTCTGAAATTCGTCAGTCCTCGATAAACTTACATCAACTTTGGCGAGTAAGCCAAGCTTGCGCAACAGTTTATAGTCTTGGCCGTGAGATACCATGTGTTGACCGATAACGACATGATAAGGCGAGATACTTATGGATTGGTGAATCGAGTTACGGAGAGAACAATTAATGCTACTTAGAAATATATCCCATTCGCGTTGGTCTGAGCGAATGTTAGATCTTAAAGCAGCATTGATGGAACGATTGACTCTTTCAGTTTCCTTGGTTTGAGGAGCATACGCACCAGTAAACATATGACGAACGCCATATTTCGAAAGAAAGTCAGAGAAATCATGGCTGTTAAACTGGGTTTCGTTATCACTCACGACTGTTTCCGATACGCCGAAGCATGAAAAGATTTCATCCCGCAATATGTTGATGGACCCTTTAGTGTTAAACTTTTTCACAGCTTTTAGAAAGGTGAATTCGGAAAGTGATCAAGGATAATCAGTAGTCCTATATTGCCCGACTTCGATCATGGAAATGGGCCAATAAAATCGAGATTAAGTCTTTGGAATATCCCCTCGCTTTGCACTTGAGCTCCCATGGGGGGTTTTAAAAAACGATTGGGATACTTAATGGTCTGGCATGTCTCGTATATAATAACGAACGTCAATAACCATGTTTTGCCAGTAGAAGTGTCGTCTAATGCGCTCTAAACATTTAGCCATCACAGCCGAACTCATTACGCTTTGATAAAACGACTCAGGTACTAGCAATTTCCAGCAGTCGTCTGGTGAAAGATCAACGGAATTGGGGAATGTTGCACGATGATAGATAACTCATCTACAACTTTATCGATAGGAATTTGTGCCTGAGAGGCGAATATTGTTCAGCTGGAATGCGTCAAATAAGAGATCAATTTCAGGATGAATTTCAAGATCTACTGCAGCGCTTTCATCAATCTCTTCAAACGATCGAGACAAGGTGTCCGCTACTACATTTTCGGTACCCTTGCGATGCTCGATTTCGAAGAAATAACCCTGAAGTTTGATAGCCCATCTGGCTAATCTACCGCTTAGATCCGACTGATTCATAAGCCATTTAAGACTTGAGTGGTCGGTGACTACTTTGAAATAATGACCATTAATGTACATCCTGAACTTGTTGATTGCCAAGACTACAGCCATACATTACAGTTACTGTGAAGTTATTTTGGGCCTTATTAAGCTTTTTGGACACCTTTGGCTAGAACTGCACCCACACCATGTAGTGATGCGTCGCACTGCACGATAAAAGGTTTATCATAATTTGGGTGAACGAGGCAAGGAGCAGAACACAGCTTGGCTTTAATATTTTCGAAGGCCTCTTGAGCCAATCCAATTTAGGGATTTGCCACGTAATAATTATGTTAGGTGGAAGATAACTGTAGATTAGATAGTCTGTCATACCAATAAATAAATAAATAAATAAATAAATAAATAAATAAATAAATAAATAAATAAATAAATAAATAAATAAATAAATAAATAAATAAATAAATAAATAAAAAAATAAATAAATAAATAAATAAATAAATAAATAAATAAATAAATAAATAAATAAATAAATAAATAAATAAATAAATAAATAAATAAATAAATAAATAAATAAATAAATAAATCAATAAATAAATAAATAAATAAATAAATAAATAAAAAAAAAAAAAATAAATAAATAAATAAATAAATAAATAAATAAATAAATAAATAAATAAATAAATAAATAAATAAATAAATAAATAAATAAATAAATAAATAAATAAATAAATAAATAAATAAATAAATAAATAAATAAATAAATAAATAAATAAATAAATAAATAAATAAATAAATAAATAAATAAATAAATAAATAAATAAATAAATAAATAAATAAATAAATAAATAAATAAATAAATAAATAAATAAATAAATAAATAAATAAATAAATAAATAAATAAATAAATAAATAAATAAATAAATAAATAAATAAATAAATAAATAAATAAATAAATAAATAAATAAATAAATAAATAAATAAATAAATAAATAAATAAATAAATAAATAAATAAATAAATAAATAAATAAATAAATAAATAAATAAATAAATAAATAAATAAATAAATAAATAAATAAATAAATAAATAAATAAATAAATAAATAAATAAATAAATAAATAAATAAATAAATAAATAAATAAATAAATAAATAAATAAATAAATAAATAAATAAATAAATAAATAAATAAATAAATAAATAAATAAATAAATAAATAAATAAATAAATAAATAAATAAATAAATAAATAAATAAATAAATAAATAAATAAATAAATAAATAAATAAATAAATAAATAAATAAATAAATAAATAAATAAATAAATAAATAAATAAATAAATAAATAAATAAATAAATAAATAAATAAATAAATAAATAAATAAATAAATAAATAAATAAATAAATAAATAAATAAATAAATAAATAAATAAATAAATAAATAAATAAATAAATAAATAAATAAATAAATAAATAAATAAATAAATAAATAAATAAATAAATAAATAAATAAATAAATAAATAAATAAATAAATAATTAAATAAATAAATAAATAAATAATTAAATAAATAAATAAATAAATAAATAAATAAATAAATAAATAAATAAATATCCGAGGTTAACGGCGGACATCCACTTGCATCCAGAAAGTCGTCAAAACTTTCGGTGCTACCCTGTTTGAGGCGACACATACCGCTTTTTATTTTGCGATCAGATCTTTGGTCCTGATATCTCTCCTTTAAGCGCCTACATAATGCATGCCAATACATGTTATCTTACGATCTATGAACACGCCAATAAAAAGCTAAAGCAGGACCTCCAAACAGTAATTATGCAAAATGAGAAAGTAGATCGAAATTTCCGTTTAGAGATTGTGAAGTGAGGCAATTTACACGGATCGGTAGCTGATCTGATGAATTTGATACGCCAATTAGAAATTATATTCGAAATTCTGTCAGGCTTATCCAAAGAAAGATCACTCCTATCTGTACGGGTGTCAGGAAAAGTCCTAGCTCGTTGACTGTGATTTCGTTTCGAATTGATCTCGCAACCTTTTCGACCGAAATTAGCTTGCATGTCTCTCTGCGATTCACTCTAACCGTTATTTGCAAATGTAGATATATTTAATTGAGTGAATGCCAAAGTTATTTTTTCTATCATAGATTGTGCCATGCTTGCTTGAAAGGCTCGCATTGAGCTCTGAATTATTTGTTCGACACGATCTTCTGTTACAAGTCTTGCCTCTGAATTATCTCTGCTGCGTATTTCCTGTTAGGAATCTTGATCAACACTTTGGTTCTGATTTACTGCACTTCGAGAAACTGATCGGGTAATAATCTTGTGACCCTGAGATCTAGTAGAAAGAGCCGAATAAGATCCTATCTCGGATTGAACGTATGGTTGACCACATGTAGGGCATTTGTTATCGTTCTTCAGGCAATTGTCAAGGCAAACCTTGTGAAAAGAATGCTTGCAGCTGGTTTCAATCAAATCCAGGTTGCTTACTGAACCGTTGCAGATGGCGCATATCACCGACTCAACGGTTTGACCGAATCTTCTGAAATTCGTCAGTCCTCGATAAACTTACATCAACTTTGGCGAGTAAGCCAAGCTTGCGCAACAGTTTATAGTCTTGGCCGTGAGATACCATGTGTTGACCGATAACGACATGATAAGGCGAGATACTTATGGATTGGTGAATCGAGTTACGGAGAGAACAATTAATGCTACTTAGAAATATATCCCATTCGCGTTGGTCTGAGCGAATGTTAGATCTTAAAGCAGCATTGATGGAACGATTGACTCTTTCAGTTTCCTTGGTTTGAGGAGCATACGCACCAGTACACATATGACGAACGCCATATTTCGAAAGAAAGTCAGAGAAATCATGGCTGTTAAACTGGGTTTCGTTATCACTCACGACTGTTTCCGATACGCCGAAGCATGAAAAGATTTCATCCCGCAATATGTTGATGGACCCTTTAGTGTTAAACTTTTTCACAGCTTTTAGAAAGGTGAATTCGGAAAGTGATCAAGGATAATCAGTAGTCCTATATTGCCCGACTTCGATCATGGAAATGGGCCAATAAAATCGAGATTAAGTCTTTGGAATATCCCCTCGCTTTGCACTTGAGCTCCCATGGGGGTTTTAAAAAACGATTGGGATACTTAATGGTCTGGCATGTCTCGTATATAATAACGAACGTCAATAACCATGTTTTGCCAGTAGAAGTGTCGTCTAATGCGCTCTAAACATTTAGCCATCCCAGCCGAACTCATTACGCTTTGATAAAACGACTCAGGTACTAGCAATTTCCAGCAGTCGTCTGGTGAAAGATCAACGGAATTGGGGAATGTTGCACGATGATAGATAACTCATCTACAACTTTATCGATAGGAATTTGTGCCTGAGAGGCGAATATTGTTCAGCTGGAATGCGTCAAATAAGAGATCAATTTCAGGATGAATTTCAAGATCTACTGCAGCGCTTTCATCAATCTCTTCAAACGATCGAGACAAGGTGTCCGCTACTACATTTTCGGTACCCTTGCGATGCTCGATTTCGAAGAAATAACCCTGAAGTTTGATAGCCCATCTGGCTAATCTACCGCTTAGATCCGACTGATTCATAAGCCATTTAAGACTTGAGTGGTCGGTGACTACTTTGAAATAATGACCATTAATGTACATCCTGAACTTGTTGATTGCCAAGACTACAGCCATACATTACAGTTACTGTGAAGTTATTTTGGGCCTTATTAAGCTTTTTGGACACCTTTGGCTAGAACTGCACCCACACCATGTAGTGATGCGTCGCACTGCACGATAAAAGGTTTATCATAATTTGGGTGAACGAGGCAAGGAGCAGAACACAGCTTGGCTTTAATATTTTCGAAGGCCTCTTGAGCCAATCCAATTTAGGGATTTGCCACGTAATAATTATGTTAGGTGGAAGATAACTGTAGATTAGATAGAGATGAATCGCTGGTACCAGTCTGTCATACCAATAAATAAATAAATAAATAAATAAATAAATAAATAAATAAAAAAATAAATAAATAAATAAATAAATAAATAAATAAATAAATAAATAAATAAATAAATAAATAAATAAATAAATAAATAAATAAATAAATAAATAAATAAATAAATAAATAAATAAATAAATAAATAAATAAATAAATAAATAAATAAATAAATAAATAAATAAATAAATAAATAAATAAATAAATAAATAAATAAATAAATAAATAAATAAATAAATAATTAAATAAATAAATAAATAAATAAATAAATAAATAAATAAATAAATAAATAAATATCCGAGGTTAACGGCGGACATCCACTTGCATCCAGAAAGTCGTCAAAACTTTCGGTGCTACCCTGTTTGAGGCGACACATACCGCTTTTTATTTTGCGATCAGATCTTTGGTCCTGATATCTCTCCTTTAAGCGCCTACATAATGCATGCCAATACATGTTATCTTACGATCTATGAACACGCCAATAAAAAGCTAAAGCAGGACCTCCAAACAGTAATTATGCAAAATGAGAAAGTAGATCGAAATTTCCGTTTAGAGATTGTGAAGTGAGGCAATTTACACGGATCGGTAGCTGATCTGATGAATTTGATACGCCAATTAGAAATTATATTCGAAATTCTGTCAGGCTTATCCAAAGAAAGATCACTCCTATCTGTACGGGTGTCAGGAAAAGTCCTAGCTCGTTGACTGTGATTTCGTTTCGAATTGATCTCGCAACCTTTTCGACCGAAATTAGCTTGCATGTCTCTCTGCGATTCACTCTAACCGTTATTTGCAAATGTAGATATATTTAATTGAGTGAATGCCAAAGTTATTTTTTCTATCATAGATTGTGCCATGCTTGCTTGAAAGGCTGATTTGGTTCTGATTTACTGCACTTCGAGAAACTGATCGGGTAATAATCTTGTGACCCTGAGATCTAGTAGAAAGAGCCGAATAAGATCCTATCTCGGATTGAACGTATGGTTGACCACATGTAGGGCATTTGTTATCGTTCTTCAGGCAATTGTCAAGGCAAACCTTGTGAAAAGAATGCTTGCAGCTGGTTTCAATCAAATCCAGGTTGCTTACTGAACCGTTGCAGATGGCGCATATCACCGACTCAACGGTTTGACCGAATCTTCTGAAATTCGTCAGTCCTCGATAAACTTACATCAACTTTGGCGAGTAAGCCAAGCTTGCGCAACAGTTTATAGTCTTGGCCGTGAGATACCATGTGTTGACCGATAACGACATGATAAGGCGAGATACTTATGGATTGGTGAATCGAGTTACGGAGAGAACAATTAATGCTACTTAGAAATATATCCCATTCGCGTTGGTCTGAGCGAATGTTAGATCTTAAAGCAGCATTGATGGAACGATTGACTCTTTCAGTTTCCTTGGTTTGAGGAGCATACGCACCAGTAAACATATGACGAACGCCATATTTCGAAAGAAAGTCAGAGAAATCATGGCTGTTAAACTGGGTTTCGTTATCACTCACGACTGTTTCCGATACGCAGAAGCATGAAAAGATTTCATCCCGCAATATGTTGATGGACCCTTTAGTGTTAAACTTTTTCACAGCTTTTAGAAAGGTGAATTCGGAAAGTGATCAAGGATAATCAGTAGTCCTATATTGCCCGACTTCGATCATGGAAATGGGCCAATAAAATCGAGATTAAGTCTTTGGAATATCCCCTCGCTTTGCACTTGAGCTCCCATGGGGGTTTTAAAAAACGATTGGGATACTTAATGGTCTGGCATGTCTCGTATATAATAACGAACGTCAATAACCATGTTTTGCCAGTAGAAGTGTCGTCTAATGCGCTCTAAACATTTAGCCATCCCAGCCGAACTCATTACGCTTTGATAAAACGACTCAGGTACTAGCAATTTCCAGCAGTCGTCTGGTGAAAGATCAACGGAATTGGGGAATGTTGCACGATGATAGATAACTCATCTACAACTTTATCGATAGGAATTTGTGCCTGAGAGGCGAATATTGTTCAGCTGGAATGCGTCAAATAAGAGATCAATTTCAGGATGAATTTCAAGATCTACTGCAGCGCTTTCATCAATCTCTTCAAACGATCGAGACAAGGTGTCCGCTACTACATTTTCGGTACCCTTGCGATGCTCGATTTCGAAGAAATAACCCTGAAGTTTGATAGCCCATCTGGCTAATCTACCGCTTAGATCCGACTGATTCATAAGCCATTTAAGACTTGAGTGGTCGGTGACTACTTTGAAATAATGACCATTAATGTACATCCTGAACTTGTTGATTGCCAAGACTACAGCCATACATTACAGTTACTGTGAAGTTATTTTGGGCCTTATTAAGCTTTTTGGACACCTTTGGCTAGAACTGCACCCACACCATGTAGTGATGCGTCGCACTGCACGATAAAAGGTTTATCATAATTTGGGTGAACGAGGCAAGGAGCAGAACACAGCTTGGCTTTAATATTTTCGAAGGCCTCTTGAGCCAATCCAATTTAGGGATTTGCCACGTAATAATTATGTTAGGTGGAAGATAACTGTAGATTAGATAGAGATGAATCGCTGGTACCAGTCTGTCATACCAATAAATAAATAAATAAATAAATAAATAAATAAATAAAAAAATAAATAAATAAATAAATAAATAAATAAATAAATAAATAAATAAATAAATAAATAAATAAATAAATAAATAAATAAATAAATAAATAAATAAATAAATAAATAAATAAATAAATAAATAAATAAATAAATAAATAAATAAATAAATAAATAAATAAATAAATAAATAAATAAATAAATAAATAAATAAATAAATAAATAAATAAATAAATAAATAAATAAATAAATAAATAAATAAATAAATAAATAAATAAATAAATAAATAAATAAATAAATAAATAAATAAATAAATAAATAAATAAATAAATAAATAAATAAATAAATAAATAAATAAATAAATAAATAAATAAATAAATAAATAAATAAATAAATAAATAAATAAATAAATAAATAAATAAATAAATAAATAAATAAATAAATAAATAAATAAATAAATAAATAAATAAATAAATAAATAAATAAATAAATAAATAAATAAATAAATAAATAAATAAATAAATAAATAAATAAATAAATAAATAAATAAATAAATAAATAAATAAATAAATAAATAAATAAATAAATAAATAAATAAATAAATAAATAAATAAATAAATAAATAAATAAATAAATAAATAAATAAATAAATAAATAAATAAATAAATAAATAAATAAATAAATAAATAAATAAATAAATAAATAAATAAATAAATAAATAAATAAATAAATAAATAAATAAATAAATAAATAAATAAATAAATAAATAAATAAATAAATAAATAAATAAATAAATAAATAAATAAATAAATAAATAAATAAATAAATAAATAAATAAATAAATAAATAAATAAATAAATAAATAAATAAATAAATAAATAAATAAATAAATAAATAAATAAATAAATAAATAAATAAATAAATAAATAAATAAATAAATAAATAAATAAATAAATAAATAAATAAATAAATAAATAAATAAATAAATAAATAAATAAATAAATAAATAAATAAATAAATAAATAAATAAATAAATAAATAAATAAATAAATAAATAAATAAATAAATAAATAAATAAATAAATAAATAAATAAATAAATAAATAAATAAATAAATAAATAAATAAATAAATAAATAAATAAATAAATAAATAAATAAATAAATAAATAAATAAATAAATAAATAAATAAATAAATAAATAAATAAATAAATAAATAAATAAATAAATAAATAAATAAATAAATAAATAAATAAATAAATAAATAAATAAATAAATAAATAAATAAATAAATAAATAAATAAATAAATAAATAAATAAATAAATAAATAAATAAATAAATAAATAAATAAATAAATAAATAAATAAATAAATAAATAAATAAATAAATAAATAAATAATTAAATAAATAAATAAATAAATAAATAAATAAATAAATAAATAAATAAATAAATAAATAAATATCCGAGGTTAACGGCGGACATCCACTTGCATCCAGAAAGTCGTCAAAACTTTCGGTGCTACCCTGTTTGAGGCGACACATACCGCTTTTTATTTTGCGATCAGATCTTTGGTCCTGATATCTCTCCTTTAAGCGCCTACATAATGCATGCCAATACATGTTATCTTACGATCTATGAACACGCCAATAAAAAGCTAAAGCAGGACCTCCAAACAGTAATTATGCAAAATGAGAAAGTAGATCGAAATTTCCGTTTAGAGATTGTGAAGTGAGGCAATTTACACGGATCGGTAGCTGATCTGATGAATTTGATACGCCAATTAGAAATTATATTCGAAATTCTGTCAGGCTTATCCAAAGAAAGATCACTCCTATCTGTACGGGTGTCAGGAAAAGTCCTAGCTCGTTGACTGTGATTTCGTTTCGAATTGATCTCGCAACCTTTTCGACCGAAATTAGCTTGCATGTCTCTCTGCGATTCACTCTAACCGTTATTTGCAAATGTAGATATATTTAATTGAGTGAATGCCAAAGTTATTTTTTCTATCATAGATTGTGCCATGCTTGCTTGAAAGGCTCGCATTGAGCTCTGAATTATTTGTTCGACACGATCTTCTGTTACAAGTCTTGCCTCTGAATTATCTCTGCTGCGTATTTCCTGTTAGGAATCTTGATCAACACTTTGGTTCTGATTTACTGCACTTCGAGAAACTGATCGGGTAATAATCTTGTGACCCTGAGATCTAGTAGAAAGAGCCGAATAAGATCCTATCTCGGATTGAACGTATGGTTGACCACATGTAGGGCATTTGTTATCGTTCTTCAGGCAATTGTCAAGGCAAACCTTGTGAAAAGAATGCTTGCAGCTGGTTTCAATCAAATCCAGGTTGCTTACTGAACCGTTGCAGATGGCGCATATCACCGACTCAACGGTTTGACCGAATCTTCTGAAATTCGTCAGTCCTCGATAAACTTACATCAACTTTGGCGAGTAAGCCAAGCTTGCGCAACAGTTTATAGTCTTGGCCGTGAGATACCATGTGTTGACCGATAACGACATGATAAGGCGAGATACTTATGGATTGGTGAATCGAGTTACGGAGAGAACAATTAATGCTACTTAGAAATATATCCCATTCGCGTTGGTCTGAGCGAATGTTAGATCTTAAAGCAGCATTGATGGAACGATTGACTCTTTCAGTTTCCTTGGTTTGAGGAGCATACGCACCAGTAAACATATGACGAACGCCATATTTCGAAAGAAAGTCAGAGAAATCATGGCTGTTAAACTGGGTTTCGTTATCACTCACGACTGTTTCCGATACGCCGAAGCATGAAAAGATTTCATCCCGCAATATGTTGATGGACCCTTTAGTGTTAAACTTTTTCACAGCTTTTAGAAAGGTGAATTCGGAAAGTGATCAAGGATAATCAGTAGTCCTATATTGCCCGACTTCGATCATGGAAATGGGCCAATAAAATCGAGATTAAGTCTTTGGAATATCCCCTCGCTTTGCACTTGAGCTCCCATGGGGGGTTTTAAAAAACGATTGGGATACTTAATGGTCTGGCATGTCTCGTATATAATAACGAACGTCAATAACCATGTTTTGCCAGTAGAAGTGTCGTCTAATGCGCTCTAAACATTTAGCCATCCCAGCCGAACTCATTACGCTTTGATAAAACGACTCAGGTACTAGCAATTTCCAGCAGTCGTCTGGTGAAAGATCAACGGAATTGGGGAATGTTGCACGATGATAGATAACTCATCTACAACTTTATCGATAGGAATTTGTGCCTGAGAGGCGAATATTGTTCAGCTGGAATGCGTCAAATAAGAGATCAATTTCAGGATGAATTTCAAGATCTACTGCAGCGCTTTCATCAATCTCTTCAAACGATCGAGACAAGGTGTCCGCTACTACATTTTCGGTACCCTTGCGATGCTCGATTTCGAAGAAATAACCCTGAAGTTTGATAGCCCATCTGGCTAATCTACCGCTTAGATCCGACTGATTCATAAGCCATTTAAGACTTGAGTGGTCGGTGACTACTTTGAAATAATGACCATTAATGTACATCCTGAACTTGTTGATTGCCAAGACTACAGCCATACATTACAGTTACTGTGAAGTTATTTTGGGCCTTATTAAGCTTTTTGGACACCTTTGGCTAGAACTGCACCCACACCATGTAGTGATGCGTCGCACTGCACGATAAAAGGTTTATCATAATTTGGGTGAACGAGGCAAGGAGCAGAACACAGCTTGGCTTTAATATTTTCGAAGGCCTCTTGAGCCAATCCAATTTAGGGATTTGCCACGTAATAATTATGTTAGGTGGAAGATAACTGTAGATTAGATAGAGATGAATCGCTGGTACCAGTCTGTCATACCAATAAATAAATAAATAAATAAATAAATAAATAAATAAATAAATAAATAAAAAAAAATAAATAAATAAATAAATAAATAAATAAATAAATAAATAAATAAATAAATAAATAAATAAATAAATAAATAAATAAATAAATAAATAAATAAATAAATAAATAAATAAATAAATAAATAAATAAATAAATAAATAAATAAATAAATAAATAAATAAATAAATAAATAAATAAATAAATAAATAAATAAATAAATAAATAAATAAATAAATAAATAAATAAATAAATAAATAAATAAATAAATAAATAAATAAATAAATAAATAAATAAATAAATAAATAAATAAATAAATAAATAAATAAATAAATAAATAAATAAATAAATAAATAAATAAATAAATAAATAAATAAATAAATAAATAAATAAATAAATAAATAAATAAATAAATAAATAAATAAATAAATAAATAAATAAATAAATAAATAAATAAATAAATAAATAAATAAATAAATAAATATCCGAGGTTAACGGCGGACATCCACTTGCATCCAGAAAGTCGTCAAAACTTTCGGTGCTACCCTGTTTGAGGCGACACATACCGCTTTTTATTTTGCGATCAGATCTTTGGTCCTGATATCTCTCCTTTAAGCGCCTACATAATGCATGCCAATACATGTTATCTTACGATCTATGAACACGCCAATAAAAAGCTAAAGCAGGACCTCCAAACAGTAATTATGCAAAATGAGAAAGTAGATCGAAATTTCCGTTTAGAGATTGTGAAGTGAGGCAATTTACACGGATCGGTAGCTGATCTGATGAATTTGATACGCCAATTAGAAATTATATTCGAAATTCTGTCAGGCTTATCCAAAGAAAGATCACTCCTATCTGTACGGGTGTCAGGAAAAGTCCTAGCTCGTTGACTGTGATTTCGTTTCGAATTGATCTCGCAACCTTTTCGACCGAAATTAGCTTGCATGTCTCTCTGCGATTCACTCTAACCGTTATTTGCAAATGTAGATATATTTAATTGAGTGAATGCCAAAGTTATTTTTTCTATCATAGATTGTGCCATGCTTGCTTGAAAGGCTCGCATTGAGCTCTGAATTATTTGTTCGACACGATCTTCTGTTACAAGTCTTGCCTCTGAATTATCTCTGCTGCGTATTTCCTGTTAGGAATCTTGATCAACACTTTGGTTCTGATTTACTGCACTTCGAGAAACTGATCGGGTAATAATCTTGTGACCCTGAGATCTAGTAGAAAGAGCCGAATAAGATCCTATCTCGGATTGAACGTATGGTTGACCACATGTAGGGCATTTGTTATCGTTCTTCAGGCAATTGTCAAGGCAAACCTTGTGAAAAGAATGCTTGCAGCTGGTTTCAATCAAATCCAGGTTGCTTACTGAACCGTTGCAGATGGCGCATATCACCGACTCAACGGTTTGACCGAATCTTCTGAAATTCGTCAGTCCTCGATAAACTTACATCAACTTTGGCGAGTAAGCCAAGCT